>JALRME010000086.1:0-36089 GCA_026120035.1 Coleophoma eucalyptorum | reverse complement strand
AGGTCATCATCACGTTTTATTCCACGGTATTAAATACAGTAAAACCTGAATACAAAGATGTGAGGCGGAGACGACTATTTATCCTTAGAATACAGGTATATTTATAACCAGGGCCTTGGCATAAATCACATAACTATAAAATAACTATTGAGATTGAAGCTATTCAGAGCCTTTAAGAAACATGCCTCAATATCAGCTTGCTTTAAGCCTCCTAGCTTCTACCTATTTACCCTATCCTTTATGCTATTTACTATCCTTAGGTACTTTATATCTCTATCATCTTGTTGTTGTTCCAATCTAAATAGAACCACCAAAGCTTCTAAAGCTTTCGTATTAGAGACTAATACCTCTACTTTATCTTCATTATCTACTTCTTCGATTTTAATAATAGTTGAAAACCGTGTTAAAATCGGCTCTATTCTATCACCTTCATCATCCTTAATACTCTCCTCGGTAATAAAGACAAATTCTATCGTACTCATAGGCGCAACAAGGTTAGAGATTGATAGAATCAGTCTTGTAAGCTCTTGTCGTACTTACTTTTATACCTAATTGTAACGGTCGAAGTATTAACCTCGTTAGAAGCTCGTACTCAGAGGGTTGGGGTGGGTTGTAGAGGTAGGTGTATCACAGGTAGTAGGTAGGTTGAGTGTGAACCGCGTTACTAACAGTCAAAAGATGTTATTTGAGTTGAGCACGAAGCTCCTAAACTTAAGGAAATGCTATTACTTATATAGACCGTCGTGCCCCGTGGATCAGTCGGCTCACCCGGATCACTCACTGATCCTACTGATCCCACTGATCCAATCACGTGATATCTTGCAATCCCGTGATCTCCACTGATGGTTCTCTGGGCGAGCCTCCTTCGCCGAGCCTCAGGCCATCAGCTATCATGTGTTCGTAACACTACCCCCTTTCTAGCTTAGCGTGTCCCCAAGCTTAAGTAGCGTCATGGAACTTCTACATCAACCCTAAGCCTTCCGTCCCTCTTACCATGCCTCCTGAGCGTTCCAAGAAAACCATCCATGGCCTTGAGCTCTCAAACTTGATTTCTTCCACAGGCATAACCATACCTACTTGTTCACGCTGTAGTCGTACCGGCGCGAAGTGTTTGGTAGCGGCAGGATCGTCTCGCTGCTCCGAATGCGTCCGAGTTGGTAACAAACGCGACGTCCACGGTCCTTCAAAGAGTGATTTGGACCGTTTGGCTCGTGAGGAAAGGAAATTAGCAAATGAGTGGGAGCGTGCTCAAGAGGAGCAGGCTGCATTATTCCGTCGTCTCAACGAACAGCAGGCGAAGATTCTTCGTCTGAACAAACAACGCGAAGCTTTCCGTGCTCGTGCTACTGAAATGGTTCGTCGTGGTCTTAATACTTTGGACGAGCTGGACGAGGCCGAGGAGGCCGAGCGCCGCGAGCAGGTTGCGAACGAGCCCGTTGTTTTCGAGGCGACTCCTCCCGTTCGTCCTCCTTGTTTCGAGGACCCCGAGCTGCTGTTGGATCCCGAAGTTGATCCAATTTTGGCTCGTGTCTTAACTTCCTACGATCCCTTGGATCCTTTCTGGGCAAGTCTGGGTGTTGACGGTGGAACTCGTCTAGCAACTGGCGACACCTGAGGTTACTCTTGGGTTCCCATGTATTTTCTGAGTGTGGGTATCCCATCCATTTGATCAGGTACTTGATTTGTTTTCTAACGTATTTGCAGTTAAGTATTCCTTCTACCTCGTATTCTGCGTTTGGGTTTATAGGTTCAATTTCTGTAACTGGTGCAGGCGGTGCGCCTGGTGGTGCTGGTTCCAGGAGGGAAACGTGAAAGACCGGGTGGATGTTCATTGTTTTAGGTAGCTTCAGCCTGTAATTGACTGGCCCTACTACTTTGTCAATAATGAACGGTCCTAGTTTTCTGTGATCTAACTTGTCGCTAGGTCTTTTTGTTTTAATGTTTCTGTGGAGCAAGTAGACTTTACCCCCCTCTTTTAGCGTTAGTCCTATACTACGCTTGTTATTGTAGTACATTGCTGATTTCTGCGCGATAAACTGGATATCCGCGGCGAGTTCCTCATGCAATGCCTTGAGCCGATCGATTTGAACGATCGCCTCTTGTGCTTGGATGTTATCCACTATAGGGTCGTTGTACGCCGTTGGGTTAAACCCATAGTTCGCAAAGAACGGCGACATTCCTATAGTTTCCGTATCCGCGCTGTTGTACGCAAACTCTGCTAGGGGTAGTAATTATACCCAATTGTTCTGTTGGTAGTTGACATAGCATCTTAAGTAGGTTTCCATGGTTTGATTAATTCTTTCCGTCTGACCGTCCGTCTGCGGGTGGAAGGCTGTGGATAGCTTATGCTTGACTCCTAGTAGGTTTACTAATGTTTTCCAGAAGTTGGACGTGAAGAGTTTGTCTCTGTCCGAAATAACTTCCTGGGGTGTTCCGTGGTTTGCTACGATAGTTCGTAGGAATATCTGTGCCATCGCATCGGCACTGCTGGATTCAAGAAACGGGATCATGTATGCATATTTGGTTAATCTATCGGTGATTACCACAATAGAGTTATATTGCACCCCCGTGACTTCGTCGGTTGATGTCGGTAGTTTCACGACAAAGTCCAGGGCTATTGATGCCCAAGGTTTTGCGGTGTGTCCGGTGACTTCATGAATCCATACGGCGTATGTCTTCCTGCTTTGTTCCTGATACAGGTGTCGCATTCGGACACTACGTCCTTGACGACTTTTCTCATACCTGGGAAGTAGTATGATCTCGCGAGGCGAGTCATGGTTTTCGATATTCCCTGATGTCCATGTATGGGCAACTCGTGGTATGTTTGTACGAACGACCTTCGTACTCGAGCAGGTACATAGGTTCGGTTATGATATAAAACAACGCCGTCTTTGTTTTTTTTCGATACCTGGTCCTCCCGATTCTATCATAGGATCCTTGTCGTATCCCAATCGAATGATAGTGTCCAGTGGGCTTCCCCTTAGTCTCATAACAGCAGCTATTTGTTGACTGTTGTAGACAAGTCTTTCACCATCCGCACGAAGTATTGCGTAAGATGCGTAAGTTTTGTTTGCAAGGTACTCTGGTTTTCTACTCAGAGCGTCCGCTCTTGCAGTTCCTGTTCCTTTGACATAAGAGATTTTGAAATTAAACTGTGCAAGGGTCTCCGCCCATCGGACCTACCGTCGGTTAAGTTCCTTGGTTGTAGTAAAGTAAACGAGATTCTTGTGATCCGTAAGGACCTATACTTGGTATTTCGATCCTGCCAAGTATACACGCCATTCTTGGAAAGCTTCTACTATAGCCAGTAGTTCTTTATCGTAGATCTCGTAGTTAAGTTCTACCGCTAATAGCTTCCGAGAATAGTATGCAATTGGTTGCTATCTTCTATGCTTATTGGGCTGACTGAGTATAGCGCCAATAGTATAGTCCGAAGAATCCGTTTCTAACTTAATTTCCTTGTCCGGGTTGAATGAGACCAATATAGGGGCTTAAGCAAAGATTTCTTTTAGTTTGTCAAACACCACCTAGTGTCCAAGGGTCCATTCAAACACCGTGTCCTTGTGTGTTAATACCGTAAGGGGTGCCGCGATACTTGAATAGCTTTTAATAAATCATCGATAGAAGTTAGCGAATCCCAAAAAGGATTGTACTTCTTTGACATTCGTAGGGGCCTATTATGTAAGAACAGACTCCACCTTAGTAGGGTCCATTTCAATTCCTTTCGTAGTAATCATATAACCTAGGAAGGTTACCTCTATAGCGTAGAAGTTGTATTTCTCTGGTTTAAGGCGTAAGTCTACTTTCTCTAGAGCCGCGAGGATGTAGCCTACATCCCGGATATACTACTGTTCACCCTTTGAAAAAACAAGGATGTCGTTAAGATAATAGATACAACAAACGTCGAGAAACTATCGGAGTATATTGTTTATTAGCCGTTGATATATAGCTAGCGCGTTGGTCAAACCAAACGGTATAACAGTATACTTGTAATGCCCGTAGCGTATCCTAAACGCTATCTTGGGTTCTTCCCTATCTTTCATCCTAATGAGGTTGTACGCCCCCCTCAGGTCTAGTTGGGTATAGATGGTTGCTCCTTGTAGTCTATCGCGCAACTTATCTGCTAGTAGTAAAGTATACCTGTCCTTGATAGTTAAATCGTTTAACTTTCGGTAGTCTACGTATAATCGTTTCGTTCCGTCCGATTTTAGAACGAAAAGAATCGGACTTCCGTAAGGTGAAGTCGATTCACGTATAAATCCCTTCTTGAGATTTACGTCAATGTATTCCTTAAGCGTCCTTAAGTCATCTTGAGTAAGAGGATAAATAGGTCCAAAGGGCGGTTGACTCCCTTCCATAAGAGGTATCTCGTGGTCCTAGTCCTAGTGTTTAGGCAATACTTCGATTCCTAATTGCTCGTCAAACAATTCTTCAAATTTTTTATAATCTAACGGTATTAGCTTCGCTAGCGAACCCTGGGTGTGGTGTTCGGACTCCTTTCTGGAAGTGGCGCTAACTTCTCTAGGGTCTTCAGGCGGTAACTTTCGGCAGTCATACCTTTCGTATAGAATTTCCTGTTACCCAATTGAATATCGGATTATGTTTTCTAATCTATGGCATTCCTAGTATTACTTGATGGCTTCTAATGTTGGTTACGTCGAACGTAATCTTCTCAACGTGTCCACATAGGGCTACTATAGTAACTAGCTCTATTTGGACATCAACCTAACGTGCACGATAAGCAGATGGTCAGGATAAGCGAATGGTCACCCCTGTAAAGACACAGGTTTGATCAATGGCAGGATAGAGGTGTTTGGGAGCACAATAACCTTATATTGACTATATCCTATAGGTCTCGTACGAAGGACACAAAAAAGATAAGAAAAGAAGAAGAGAAAGAAACCAAATTCCAATGACATATCCCTCTTATATGCTTACTGGGTCCGAAACCCCTCCGACTCTGCTCATACTCGCTTACGCATACTGTCTTGGGTCACATGACATGTGTTTGATCACATGACATATATCTGGATTCCCAATTGTCTATTCTGAGCATGTCAGGTTCTTACAACCCCTCGTTAAAAAATCGTCTTTTTTTCTAATAGAAATACAAATAACTTTATAACAAAACCTTCAAATAACTATTCTATTATAGCCTCTGAATCGTACGAAACTGTTCTATTAGCCTGGCAGGTTCATCTATTATGACCAGTCTTCCCGCATGCTCTATAGTGTCGATCATATGACTCGCTTGGATTTCTTCTTCGTTTATTTTGACCTTGTTCAGTCGAAATTTGAGTCTGAACTGCCTTACTTTCCTCTAATTCTTGGATATCTTCTAGATTAAGGGTTCCTCCTTGCTGGAGTACCTTTCTTTTCGTACGACGGCGACGGCTTAGTTCTTCATTTGCGCCTTGAAGTCTTAATAGCTCGGCTTTAACAAGTATAAGTTTATGTCCAATCTTATTTGTACTTTTTTTTAATCGATCGATAGAGTCCAAAATTGGAGTCGGAGAGCTACTCTAATGTCGTACGATTTTACTCTTAATAGAAGTTACTTGCTTGGCTACTTCTTTGGTTGTTTGTGGTGTTTTATAGATCCATGAATGAGAGGTTGATAGACGCGAGCTTTCGAGTTCCGGAGTTAATAACTTAATATCAAGCTTCGATAGGACCTTCTCTAGGTCGTACGGAACAAGGCCTATCCCTCTAAAGCCTCCTTGGATATTTGCTTTAGTAAAGGTAACCTTGAATGCCTCTATAAATACTAATATAAAGGATTCCTTAGAAATATATGAAATACGGCTACGCATAATATTCTCAATTTGATACCCTTATGACTTCTTTAAAGGCCTAAAACAACCTATATCTAATGGCTAGAGTAGGTAAGATGAATGGGGAGGTATATAAAGCGTAAGAATAGTATTCGTACGAGAGTATTCTTGAAACTCAACCGATATATAACTTTCGTGGCCATCTAGGATAAGTAGACGATATTTCCTAATTGCCTTCGTACGAGTATACTTATCAAAGTGCTTTAGCCATTCTAGAGATAGTTCGTTCGATGTCCAGCCATTTTCAGAGACACCTACCCTCCAGCCAGCTGGGAATTGCTCTCGAGGGAACCAGGAATCCAGGACATTTTTGCCTTTAAAAACGATAAATAGAGGAATCGTCCAACCCTCTAAATTAACTCCCTAAATAACCGTAACTCATTCTCGATTACCAGGCTGACGTAGCTTTGGTCTAGTCGTACGGTCGGAGCTTATAATACCTATCGTGGTTTCAATCTGGCCTATTAAAAACCTAGTCTCGTCAAAGTTATAGATATCCTCGACGCTGTAAGAACCTGACATGCTCAGAATAGACGATTGGGAATTCAGATATATGTCATGTGACCCAAGACAGTATGCGTAAGCGAGTATGAGCAGAGTCGGAGGGGTTTCGGACCCAGTAAGCATATAAGAGGGACATGTCATGGAATTCGGTTTCTTTCTCTTCTTCTTTTCTTATCTTTTTTGTGTCCTTCGTACGAGACCTATAGGATATAGTCAATATAAGGTTATTGTGCTCCCAAACACCTCTATCCTGCCATTGATCAAACCTGTGTCCTTACACGGAGTAGGTAACAGAGGTATTGCTCCTAGAGGACGCTATACCGGGCTAGCGTCCGGGAACTCTGGGGTAGCTCGAATGGCCGCTGGCTCGTAACCTCAATCCGGGGCGAACCCTACTATTTCAAAGTGTCCTTGTGGTCGGTAGCTTCTAGTGTATCCAAGCATCGGTCGAAGATACGCTTTCAGGCCCGTACGACCCGGTATAAGCCGGATTCTATAGGGTCTGGAAGCCGGAGGTATATAGAGGTTTGGACAAGGTTATGCTTAGACTGGTTGAGGACGGTATACCACTTGGTATATCGCAGCCATAGATCTAGCTCTATAGCGGCTGGTTGGGCGAGTAGGGTCAGCCGGCGCTCTTGAGCCTAGCTCATCTACTGCTGGATCTCTCGTTCCATCTTGTCGTACGAAGCTGGTGTTTATTGATTAGTAGCTGATTTAACCCGCCCGGCTGGGGAAATCAAACCTGATATTCCTTAGGCTTGACTGCCCTTGGATTCTGGGCCGGGCTGGGTAGTAGCTATAGTAGATGGTATAGCATTTTTATCTACCACCCAATACCTCTGCTTCTTACCTTTGAACCATAATTGCATTCGTACGGAAGTAAAGATATCTTGATCTTTGACCCTCTGCTTCCTATAGTCCTTATTTATATACTGTCGGACAATAGCGCGGTTCTAGGTTTTAAAGGGGCACTAGTGACATTGGAATCCATCTACCACCTGGACATACGATTGGGGGAATAACCCATCCTTTGGTAGCTGGACTATCGAGTGGTCGTACGAATAGGGAAATAACTGAATATACTGTTGAATCTACTAGCGTAGTTTAATTGGAGTCTGATGGTAGATTTGGAGGTATCGTACAATTGCCTTCGGGCGTATAACACATTGTGTCAGGTGTCACAGGCAGAGTGACGTGCAAGCAATGGATAAGCAGGGTATACACAGGGTATACGCAGGTAGGTAGTAGTTATTATTCAAACTGATCTCTGAAGATCCTTAAACCAAGGGGGCTGAAGATATATATATGTTTCCCCGCCTGGCTCGCTAATGCCATGTGACCTCGCTTGGGCCCATGACACATTGGTAGTGGTCGCCCAAACAGACTAGTACTTGAAAATCTATATTTAAGTAGAGTAAATAACTCCAAATTTGGGGAATAGGTTGAGCCTAATTCTCTAAATGATTTGATATATTTCTTCGTACGAATAGTAGTAGAATTAAGGAAATAAAAGTTAACCCTAGAACCTATTTATACTGTAAATGAGATTGTACGTCAAGACTACGCACAGACATTTTTTGTATGGGGAAAAAACCTATTTACACTGTAAATGGGGAATAATAGTGTTAGGCTCGTACGACCATACTATAATCAAATTACTAGCAAATAGGTCCTTTCCCTAGCTAATTATTATATACTATTTATATATCTCTACTATTATAGTCCTTATTAGATATATCACTTCTATAGGGATTAGCAAGGTGTTAGCGATCGTCTATGGAATTTGAGTTCATGAAATTCACCTTGAATTGGGTTGATACGCTACCCCTTTGTTGACAAACGGAAAGGCACGCGGCGGACGAGTAAGGTATTGAATTTGATGATGTAAATCGCGTTACATGTTGCTGATGAACTCCCCAAGAAATGGACTATTGTGGCTCGCCCATAATACGTAACTCTTCACATGACCTCGGCTTATAGTAGTGGTGGTTGTGGATATGCCATAGTATTAGTGGGCTTCAGCGATACGGTCGATTTTTCAACTCTTAATTCTTGAATAATTCCTTATAAATTAACTACACGCGGCTACTATGGTTACAGCGGGTGTCTATTTACTTATGCGTACTAGTCCTTTAATAGAATATAGTTAAACAGTGCTAATTTTATGTTTCAGGCCGCCAGATATTGCCAAAGTGATGAAGTGTTATAAGGAACAGGATTTAGGAAAGCCTACTAATTCGTGTGCAGCCGAAAAATTAGTGGGTCGTTAAGGCCCACGATTAGTCCAACTTCGACAAGAAGCCGTTCAGAAGTTCTAGGTATCTTTCAGGCTCTTCTAACGACGACATGTGACTCGACTTTTCTAACACCGCCCACTCGACTTTAGGAATCAAATCAAACCACGGTTTCATCATCCCTTTGGTGATGAAGTCATACCGTCCAGACAGCAGCAGGGTCGGTACATTGATCTCCCTAGCCATCACAGTCGCATCGTAGTCTTTCAACGGACCTGTGACGCGGATCCTGGAGACACCCTTTCCAAGTGTGCCCCACCTAGCAGCATCAGCAGTCCGAAAAAGCATGCAGGAAGGCGACTCACATTAATACCATGTTTGTACTCTCCTCGCAAACCGTCCCGTCCAGCACATCCGGCCACGGATCCAACAAACAAAAATGCTTCTTAGCGAACCTTGCCAGCGCTTCTTCATACACAGGATCCCTATATCGCTCCTCCTTATCCAGCCTCAACACCTCATCACTAGCCGGCAATGCTTTGAACAAGGGCAGTATCTCCCTCTCAAACACTGCCGCGCTACTAGGCGAATTCGCAATAACAAGCTTCCTCAAGCCCTTCGGCCTTCTTGCAGAGTATGTACTCGCCAACATGCCGCCCCAGCTCTGACCATGTAGGAAAAATCCTTTCTCCCTCACCCCAAGGTCGTCGATAAGGCGATCAAGCTGCGCGCAGAAGAGGTTGAATGTCCAAAAAGATGGCTCTTCGGCCTTTTCGCGCAGGCGTGAAGATCGCCCACAGCCAACCTGGTCGTAGTGGATCGAAGGGATGCCGGCGGCGGCGAGGGGCTCCCCTAGATGATATTGGTCTTCGCAGCCAGCGCCGGGGCCGCCATGGAGGAAGATTAGAGGGGGTGAGGAGTGTATGTCGCCGACGATTTTGTAGAAGGTGGTGATAGACACGCTGTTCAGATAATTGAAGGTAATATGGGGCATCTTCGTGTCGTTTCCTGTATTCCGCACACGTCGCAATGATGGATGTGCTTGCTCTTATTGTCTGTATGTGTAGGCAACAGGCTTTCTTAAGGTGAGTCGCAGGCACCGAGGTGGGTCATCGCCCCACTACCAATACTTCAAAGACCTGGCAGCCACTAAGGGGGAAGGAATGTTTTACTAAACAGAAGCTCGACAACCACGGTGCGAATCGGAGCAAGACGAAAATTTTCGGTGGCAGTCCGCTACAAAATTATTTGAAGATAGTAATTACGTTGTGATTCCGTAACCATAAATAGGGACGCTAACGAGAGTGCAAGTCAGGTACTTCTTGAACCAAACCTCGAAGTAAACATTACCGATTGCAATCACATCGCAGTATGATCTATGAGGAGAGTGTTGCTTCGACGATGCGAATAACGTCATCGCAATGTCAATTCCTCTCATGATGCCAGCTGTCCATTTACTGGTGCATCCGAACTCGATGTCGCACTTCCGTTGTCTCCCTTCCTTCCGCCAGGAAACACATTTTCGGTGTATAGGCACTGACAGAATCGGGGTCCTTCTAGGCGGGCTTGGCTCGCTTTAAGGTGTGGCGGCTGAGGCATCCGTGGGTGGGCTATTCGCAAGCTTATCGAACAGTAGGTCTTTCGATGAAGTCATCGAAGGAGACCTCTCCCAACCACCGCACCGCATTTGGGTCGTGCGATATGGTATGAGCAGGTCACAATTCACATTGAAATTCTTTCTCGACATTCAGGTCAAGTTGCTAAGAGAAAGAGCAAAGATTTGTCAATTCTACTCACTTTCAATGTCTTACCACTGTTTGGCTTTTTTCAACCGGAACTGTCTGTAAGACTCTCGTTCATTCATTCGTCAAGTCCGGCATTTTCAGACTTCAATTGCCTTATGCAGGTTGCAAGTACCGTACAAGAAGCCGTCCGGATAACTGCAATGAAGACAGTCTGGCCACATGGTTCCAACACTTCAAGCTAGTTTGTTTTTTGAAGTGACCACAGTGTCTAACTTCATGGTACAGAGAATCACGCCCTTAGCAGTCTGGAGAACAGCCTAATCCCGGCCTCGTCTAATCATTGAGGCTAATACTCAGTGCGCCACATCTACCTCGAGATCCTCTACACTCCCTTCGTATCAATCGCGCGGAACCGCTGGCATCTCGATTGACATCTAGAACGGGATAGTATTTGGGAAAGACTTATGGCATCAGCAGCTAGAAACTAAATACTAGGCCTCTACGTTTTAATGCCATGAGAGGTGCAGAGTGAAGGAATGTGGTAGAGGATTTGCCATGCACGTGCCCATGTCTCCATCAATTTGCGGCGATTCTAGGAGGAACTCTATCGGCTTGTACATAAGCTAGCCTGATTCCAGGCGACGAAAGCAGACAGTGGTCGATAGAGCTCGTCATAGTAACGTATGCGACTCAGAAGATCTTGGAGCATTGCTGCGTAGCCGCACGTTGAGTCCTTTTGGATTGATTAGTTCATGCACGCGAAGGAATGTCATCAAGTAGTGTGGACTTTAGAATGCTCCTAGCTAGACAAAAGACGCATATTAAGCGGTTAAAACCACAGAACTACAACCATACTACACGAGTTAATTTGTGATAATGGATATATTGCGTAGATAGCGCCTTGCTACTTTCTGTAATATTAATGTAAGTTCAATATATTAACGTGAGTTCAATATATTAATGTAAGTTCAATATATTAATGTAAGTTCAACAAGAACTTATTTCCATCATTTCCTACAGTCATATATGTACTTTCATTCTTTAGGCTGTCGCTAACAATTGTAAAAATTCACATAATAATCTGCCAACGTATACACTCCAAGTCCCGACGGACCTTGCGAATAAGCAAACCAGTACATATGCAATGGAACTCAGTGGTACTTTGGTTATTGTTGTTCTGCTGCTGGGTACCGTGGATCAATTCCATATCACTATGATAGTTTAGAAGGATGGTATGAGTTGCAAATATGCTCTGTATTTACAGATGAAACGGACGTTGAGGTATTTAAATAGCCAATCCGAGTACGGATTCTGTGTTGCAACAGTCCTGGTAAATGTTGCATCTGAAGGAAGTGCATCACACGGCTCGATAGCAACTACACGTTCAACCAATACCACTAGGTGAGCTAATAGTATAGAGGGATGAGAGTGTGTGCCGTCAAGTGCACGATAAACAACCCTTGGTAGCTCTAAGTAGTAAATTAATGTGAAGGAAGATAAGTTAATTTATTGTAGTCTAGCTACGATGAAGATAAGTACTAGTCGGACCCGGATTTACATACTACCGTCGGGCACATGACCTGTGGCCTTACCCCGCCACAATAGTTATGTGATGTTCGTTGCTCATGTGATATAATCTAATTAATCAATCTAAGTAGGATATGTTCTTGTAATTACCAGAAAAATATCAACGAATTATTAAATGGGTATAAAGCCTGCAATATGAGAGAGCGGGTTTACCCCGACTAAAAAGGTGGACTCGTTAGCTCTCTTCGCTTAGATTTCTTATAGGGCATAGTCTAGCGAAGACTTACTCTCGCCCTAGAGGCTATGTCCGACGATGTTTTATATAGCAGTAGTAGAGAAAACATATT
Organism: Coleophoma eucalyptorum; assembly: GCA_026120035.1. NCBI lineage: Eukaryota > Fungi > Ascomycota > Leotiomycetes > Helotiales > Dermateaceae > Coleophoma > Coleophoma eucalyptorum. The sequence continues at coordinate 23,895 of JALRME010000086.1, read as the reverse complement.
TAGTTAAAAGTTAGTACTTAATGTCCTTTAGAGCTAAAATTTCTTTCCCCTCTATATAGAGATCTAATATAGAATATAGATCTAATATAGTAAGTAGTACTTCTTATGTTATAGGCATAAAAGTTAAGGGCATTAGATGACCAAGATTATAGCGCTTGTGGCTTGTTCTAAGTTATCTCTAGCGCTGCATTTCCTATTATAGGCCTGATAGGTATAAAACAATAGGATGACGGTGAGGAGCAGGGGTAACGATTAATTTTTGAATAGAATCAAAGTTGTTCCTTCATATTCTCTATGTATCAAATCTCTGCCTCTGAAGCCTTTAACAAATATACTTTATAGGTACAATTTAGTGTTATGGGTTCTCTATTTTTTGTATAACGACTTATTTAAGGCATCAAAAGAAATTTAATTAAGTACTTGTAAATTCAAGGATGTTTAAGTCAACTGACGTAGATAAGTGCTTTAGAGGGGCCGGTAGACGAGAAATGCTTCGGGCAGGAGGGAAAGCTGATAAGAAATAGGCTTCACCTGCGGTGGGGCTAAGACTGGTATGCGAACCCCCTTGTTGTAAGCTTTCCTTGAGTTGTTCCTATGGGGCTTAGAGCATAGATAGGAACTTTTAACCGTATGTGAACTTAGCCTTATCATTGTCTTTTGGCTGATGACCGAAAGAGGGGAAATAACAATAGAGATATAAATCGCCACAATTTCTTCCTCCCTGGCTTCAGAATGTCCCCAACTTCTATTCGAGTTCTTCTGCTGCTATCAAATCTCCTTTCATTAATTCGATTCCTCATAAGTCCCAACAGCATCCACTTTACGTGAAAGCATGGAGTCTGTACATCAGACAGATATCATTGAGCGTCAAATGAGTTCCAAGAACAATACAAACCTACCGAGCTCAATCATAGATGTGGAGAAATTGGACTCTAATCGAGATGCTAGCATTATGGATGCCTTCTCTGTGCCCACCTTTCAGTCAAACATCTGGTTGTGGCTAGCTGGGGCTGGAGTCGAGATTCGTGGTCTTCAACCAGTTCCACCAGAGAAACGAGTAGATCGTCGTTACCTCAACGTGTTGACCCTATTTTCTACAACTTCGATTAGTCTGCTCCCGTAAGTTTCCCCAAATCAAACATAAGCTTGACTGGTTGGGTTGAAAAGATTTTAGCATTGGTGTTGGTTCAGCAGCTACTCTTGGATACAGACTTTCTTTGACAGAAGCAGCGTGCATGATCATTTTGTTGCAATTGCTCTTTTGTATCCCGTCCGCATATATCATAACTATTGCACCATTGGTTGGCATGAGACAAATGGTTCAGTTCCGATACGTTTTTGGGTAAAGAGCCACTTAGTCCCTAGCCATGTATTATCAAACAACTAAGGTGCGACTAGAAAAAATCTCAACGTTATTATAGCCATTATATCCGTTCTGGGAACTGCGATATTTGGTGTCCTGGGCTCCGTGAACGCTGCACAGGTCTTAGCCTCAGTACGTCCAGACACACTCAGCATTGAAGGCTCTATTGCAATTATCCTCATAATCGCCTGCTTTATCGGCTTCATGGGATACAATGTATTGCACTTCTTTGCTCGATGGGCCTGGATTCCCGCTCTATCAGCAATTATAGTTCTTATCGGCTGCGCCGGTGACCAGCTGGGCCAGCAACCACCACCAGTCGCTGAGGGTGCCCGACCGTACCTAGGCATGGTGTCGCTATCAGCGGGTATCATGTTCGCCTGGGGCGCTATCATTGGTGATTATGCCTGCTACATGCCACCATCGGCTCCCCGGCTTCGTATATTCTTTTATTGCATGTGCGGACTAGCGATTCCATTCTCACTACTTATGATTCTCGGAGCTGCAATCGGTGCTTCTGCTTTAGTAATACCTTCCTGGACTGCTGCACTAGAATCTGGCTCAATTGGTGGAGTCATTGGCGAGATTCTCACTGCGCGTCTTGGAGGGTTCGGAAAGTTTATCATGGTTATCTTGGGCCTCTCAACATTGACCACTTGCGCTCGAGATATTTACAGTATCTCACTTGGCATACAGGTGATCCTGCCTTTCTTGCACCGAGTGCCTCGAATCGTTTTTGCGCTGGTTGCCACAGGCGCGATGATTGGTGTGGCGATTCCTGCTTCGAAATCTTTTACTTCCTCTCTATCCTCGTTGGTGTCGATCCTTTCTTATCAGTCAGGCACAACAATTACTTGTTTCCTCCTCGAATGGTTTTGGTTCCGCCGAGCAAATCCAACAAGCTTTGATCCCGCGATATGGAATGATGCAAAAGCTCTCCCCTCTGGCATTCCTGCATTTACCGCAGTCTTGGTTGGTTGGGTACCCGCTGTCTGCGCAATGGATACAACCTGGTACACTGGTCCTCTTGGTGCCAAAATTGGTGACCTGGGGTTTGAGCTATCGGGAGCAGCTGCATTGATAACGTACATTCCACTTAGAACCCTGGAAATAAAGTATCGGGGTCGGGTCTAGGGGTATGAGTGCTGATAGGATTTGATAAAAGGATCTAGACGGAAGATTATGTGATTTTGCAAGCTGAGAGCACATTTATTTATTTCCAGTCTGGCTGTAAACACGACTACGCTTGGAACACGGCGAACTGAGATAAGCATATTTAGAGCAGATGAAGGTATATGTACAAATGATCTTGCGAGGGCGCCTGTTATATATGATCTCGTTATATCTTGCCATTTACTTCTACAAATTATAACCTAGTCTGTCTATCAGAAAGGAACTTAATGTGGTCTCAACTTTTAATAGTTAGGCTTATAATCTGTAAACGATTGAACTATTGTAGGGGACGAAGATAATCTAGCAGAGTATTGACGATCCACTAGTGTAAACGAATTAAAATGAATGTAATTCCTAGAAAGACCCAGATCGTAATATTTCGGTCAAGCGCTAGGATCGTAAGAATTACCCAACCACTCATAAGTTCCAAATCTTCATTTTATTGAGCTGATGTAGCAAATACACATACACCAAATATTAGGAATTTTCCAAATTTGAGGTCACTGCTTTGAGAAGGTGTTCCAAGTATTGCAATATAGTATCGAGTCTGTTGATATATAACCTGATTTTTTGCTCTACTTTAACGCTTCCCCTCTCTCTTTTAGATTTGAAGAAATACCCACTAAAATATACAGAACTTTAATCAGCCGGCTCAAGGAATACAACTCCAATAATTGAATTATCTAAATCGAAATACTAATTCTAGCATGGCTACTTATCTGCTCTTATGTAATTATACTTCACAAAAGATAAACTGAGAGTCAATATCAAAAACGGTCTCACGTGGAAGTTTACCATGGGCAAATGCAGCCCAAAGATCCTTCACTTCTTTACCGAGGCTTTCCATGATCTGTTGAGAGTTGGGGCCTTTCATCATTGGTGCTTCATGCCAAGATTGCCAACTACCCAACAAAAATGGTAATTCGATACAATGAGTAGATCCTAATGGGCTTCCCGAAGGGGCCCAATTGAATCTGTATAGAAATGAGAAACCCCCAGCTTCCATATACTCTTTGTGGAAGCAATTGGAGGGTCGCTGGAATAAAGCATCACCAATCTTCCAACTGAAAAGCATGCCCATATAAGATCCTATCAGGGGAAGATATAAGTAATATCGCAACTTGTCGATCATTCGCACGAAAGCAGTTCCTTCGTTCTTCGTGTAGCCAATCATGATCGGTAGTTTCTGAGCCACCATACGTATTTTGTCTGGGATTTCTAATAGCTCTGGGAGAGGATAATAGCCAAGCGAGGGTCCGAAAGCTAGAGAACTAGTTGTAAATTCTTTTGATGCCATGAGAAGCTCCGTCTGTAAGGACAGCATATCTTCAGCACTTCGTGGCTGGGTGTCTTCACTCAACCTGGTTTTTGCTATCTTGGATAAAGTTTGTATCATAGGGTCACGTTCGACAAGCCGGGATCCGAAAGGTGCACTCTGGAGGATGGCCCGGTGAAAAAGACCCTCTGTACCGCTGGCTACCATCAGGCAAAAGACTGAATCGGCTCCAGCGGATTGTCCAAACAGCGTGACGTTACTTGGATCCCCCCCAAAAGCCTCTATATTCTTCTGAATCCATGTCAGAGCTGTTATTTGATCACATAGACCAAGGTTTGCAGGAGCAATACCCTCAATCGGAAGATATCCAAAAATTCCCAGTCGATGAGAAACGTTGACCATAACAGCGCCTCTTCTGGCAAGTTCTGAAGGCTCATAAGAGTCCAGATCTGAACCCCCCGATAAATAGGCGCCACCATGTAGAAATACCATAACTGGAGATTTCACAGATCTTGAAAAATTTGAGAGAGTTTTCTCAAGTACCGTCACAGTTACGTGAAGTGTATCCTCACTCTGGGTCCGTCCTCTTGCTAGTGGCCCTGTGACTGCATCCAGACGCGAAGGAAGTATTTGAGGACTTATTGTTGCTGGTTGCGTGCAGTCCATGATCCCATTCCACGTTTCCATGAGCTTTGGGCTATCAAAACGCTTTGCTGAAGCATAGCGAATTCCACGAGCGCGTATTACGTCGCCGTCGACTGACGCAGATATGCGGCCACCTGGAAGATCAATCAAGATTGACGGTTTAAGAGCCATAGTTGGTCTGACCTAGTATTACGAAGCCGAGCAACTGATTTTGGAGCAATGAGGTATTCTAGACGTTGAATGAATGAAATTTGTAGGGAAATTACAAGTCCGGACTGTTGTAGAAGTTTTATGAGCGAATTGCTGATACTGGCGCGTGACCTTGCCTCTTGCGACCGCTCCAATTCAATTCAAAGCATCTGACATATTTCAGAAATGGGCTTGCCAATGACAGTAGTTGCATAAGATAGTTGATTACGTATCAGACCACTACTGCGGGTCAGACGGACAAACAGGCAAGGGACCGGAGTCGGTGCAACCTGGTAGGGATTGGATAGCATTGCATTAAGCTGGTTTGAATACGCTACCATGAGCATATAATCAAGAGGGCCGCTATTTATTCTTCTATTTCTCCTTAACCAAGCTGCACTTCTTCACTTTTAATCATACATATCAAATCGGAATCGCCAGCTCACTCAAAAGCATCCAAGCAATGTATTACACGCGAACTCTCAACGGTCATGAGGTTGCCTTCGATGATAGAGGCCTACGTGACAGCAAGCAGACGATTGTCTGCTTTCCGGGCTTAGGACAGGATCATCGGGGATTTAAGCCTCTACAGTCTTACCTACTTTCTCGATATCGGGTCATTCGGCTCATATGGAGAGGACACGCCATGAATCGCGACCCTGTGCCCCGATGGACTGTTGAGGACCAGGCCAGTGACACGATTGCATTGATGGATTCTCTCGAGATTGACTCTTTTATTCCTGTTACCCACTCGCACGGAGGTTGGGCTGCCATGGAGGTAGCCGCCCAACTAGGAAAGAAGAGGGTACCTGCCATTCTCTTATCCGACCTGATTATGACAGCTCCCCCTCCAGGATTCATCGATACGATGAAACTCGTTCAGAATAAAGAAACTTGGGCTCAGGCTCGCCAAAATTTGTACAGTGGCTGGCTGGCTGATACTAACAACGAGAACATTGTACACCAGTTCCGCAACTATGGCGGCGCTCATGATTATCCCAGCTGGTCACACTTCTGCTGGTTAGTCGAGGGTGTTTACGAGAAATGGGGCTCACCCATGCGGCGTCTGGAAGAGATTCAAGATCCCCCTCTGGTTCGACATGTATTTAGTCATCCTAAATCCGAGGACTATACCAATGCCCACAAAGCATTTATGGAGAAGCATCCGGACTGGTTCAGCTTCACCCATCTCGACGGCCAAACCCATTTCCCAGTGGTTGAGCTTCCCGAAACGATTTTTCTGCAAGTGGGAGAGCTTGTCGCAGCAGCTGATGCTACAGCCTCGGCATGATTGCTGCTGGTGAATGAGTATCTAATTTAGGGCTGGGGTGTTTTAGTCTCTAGTCTTTTCCAACATTGCGTGAGAAGAGATACTACTCGTTAGGGGAAGCGCAAAATAGTTATCTTAAATCCTAGTCCAATTGCAAGTTGTATCCGATGTTTATTAGGCTCCAAGCCGGTGACTGTCCCATATCGTGCATAACGTTGGTGAGTCTAAAATGGCTAGCGGTGTATTTGCCGAGCGGGTATTTGCCGACTAAATTAGCGCCAAAACCAAAAGAGCCAGTTTGTTCCGATTGCATCTGAGATCCACCTGAGACCTGCTTAGGCGCAACTAGGCATCCCCACTTCAAGTGAGCCACCTTAGGGACAACCACGTTCGCCCTCGCAACCATTTATCAATTGATCTAAACTTTCCCACAAACCTAATAACCCCCTGTTCAAAATATTTATTTGGCAACGTTTGAATAAAAGTGTGACTGTCCATTCCTGCTTAAGCCCCTTCCCAGCCTATCGTTCATCCATGGATGATCAACTGTACAACTGCAGCATTTGCAACAAACGGTTCACTACGCGTAATCACCTGCGTAGGCATGAAAAAACACGTAAGTTGTTTGTCAAGTTGTCTCAAATCCAACTAAGAGACTGCCCTTTACAGATGACTCTGGTTGCTCAGTGATCTGTCCATTCTGCACATACAAATTCTCAAGGACGTACGTCCCACAAGGTCTTCCATCCATTGTGTACTATTCTGATTCCCATATTACACAGTGATACTCTACGCCGTCACGCCCGAGTCTGCCCCAGAAGGGGAAACCAGCCCTTGCCCAACGCTCTAAGGCGTGGTAGCAGTCGTCAAGCATGCGACAACTGTGCGCAAACCAAGCTGGTTTGCGACAGAGATCAGCCGTGCGAGACTTGTCTGGTTCGCAGCAAGACGTGCTCCTACAATCGCTTAGAGATAGGCAACTCCAAGAATCCTTTCAAAAAAAATGAAAAGACTTCAGTAATACTTAACTCTGAGAGCATACACCTTGGGGCTACCATTGGGGAAAGTTCAACACCAAAACAAGGCCGCTCCAGCGACACTGCCTCGAGCGAAAAAACCTATATCCAATTCCTTCTTAATTATACAGACACCAAAAATAGCACCATATTGGACTTCCGTAATGGCTTGGAGTCTTCTGAGGCATTGGGGACTGAGGCGCAAAACCCAGTAGAATTGAGCTATAACTGGAACTCGAAAATTTCCTTGGACATGGATTGGATTGACTTTGAGGTTACAGATACTTTTGCACATTCTTTTCCACTGCTCCAAGTGCAAGACATTACCAGTGAAGCCCAACTCCTGGAATCTGACGTTGATGTGATGGAAGAGTCTCTGACTCGACGAGGACCAGAGTTACTGCAGACCCTGCTGTCTCACAGTAGTCGTGGTAGAAACTCGTTCGGCACTTTATCCACATCAGAGCAGATACTACTTTCAAGCTTGGTCTCTCTTGAAAATATGAGAGCGGCAGTACGAGCATTCTTCCAGAGAATGTACCCTTACAGCGCCCAAGTCCATCTCCCGTCCTTTGATATAGACAAGATATCTGAGCCATTTCTTTTAGCAATCGTAGTAGCTGGTTCGATATACACCTACCCCAGAGATATTTACTATGCCGCAATTCGATCCCTTGACCTGGTTGAGGAAATTGTTTTTGAGAGTGTAGAGCTTGAAAATATTTTGAAAGACGGGTTTTCTGTATCTTCAAATGTCTCATCCAGCCACCTTGACATCCTTAACGCAGCTATAGTTATTATGTATCTGCAGCTCGGGATGAATGACAGGTCAAAGCGCTGGCGCATTCGTGGATTGCGATTCCCAACTATAGTTTCTGCCGCAAGGTCATTATCGTTGTTCTCTGTTCACCAACCTGATCAATCAAAGAGTTCTCTTTGCTCAGAAATTCATTGGAGAGAATGGGCCAAGATATATTCTAAGGTTCGATTTTATTACTATATATATAGCATTCGTATGTCTGGAACCACTAAGAGACTATAGTATGATCTTATGCTGATTTCCTCTTATTATCTAGAGGCTTAGTTTTAACTCTTTTGATTTCTAATATACGTAGAAATTCCTATATATAAGACTTAGACGGAAGCTAGAAATTAGGATTCCGGAACTAAACAAGCTTTCTAATAGCACCTTAGACCATAGCAAATATAGTAGGAAAGCCACTAAAATATTATAGTTTAATATACTTAGAAATAGCCTCTTTTTCTTGTATATTTAGAAGTGTTTCTAGACCTTTTTCGTTATTGAATTTAGCCTTCCGGTCCTTGTAATGCCTCCGGAAAGTCCTCTCAGCTAGCCCAAAAATTCGTGCTGCCTTAGTAGTACTTACCTAGGGCCTAGCATCTATGTATTGATAGGCCTCTTTATACTAGGTGCGAAGGGCTGATTTAGGGGTAGAAATAATTCCAGGGGAAGGTAATAACCTAGAGGAGGTCTGCTGAGACATTATGGACTTCGATATAGGTGTCAAAATAGGTGTAGGTTGGAGTTCCAGTATTGTATTAAGGACAGATCACGGGGCAGAATACGGTATAGAAGAATAGTCGGCCCGGTGGCCATATCCAAAAGGTGGCCATATCCAAAAGGTGGCCATATCCAAAAGGTGGCCATATCCAAAAGACTTACTACCACTGGGTGTGGTAGTGTGTGTGGTGGGTTTAAAGTGGGGGTAGCCAGCTTACGATTAAGTGAACTCCTTAAAATCGTACGGAAGTACTTTAATTATAGGTACGCACCTACGAGCTTGTTAACAGTCAATATCATAGCAAACAAAGAGAATGTTAACAGCTTTAAATTTTGATCTTTTGATGTTTATAAACCTATGTAAACGAATTCGCGACATTCAATTACTAGCTTAGTCATCGCTTGAAGCTGATCTTCAAGTTGCTTACACCATTTCGAGGAAGACCTTTGGACGGTTGTATATCCAGACAATGCCCGAGCGAACATCCCCTTTGCTATATCTTTTCGACCTATTTGTAAAAAGAGATCGCCAAACACGAACATAGTATCTAATGCCGGTAAATACGACGGCACAGATTGAGGGCTAAGTGCTTCCTCGTAGCCTTGTAGCGTCCGAGTGTACATTGACTCCGCCTCCGCCAGCTTGTCTTGGTCGGCGTAGAGCAAGCCTGGGCTATAGACCGTATCGATGATCGATGTATGCTTCGGTCCAAGTGCTTCCTCCTTGACTTGTAGCGCCCGAGTGTACATTGCCTCCGCCTCCGCCAGCTTGCCTTAGTCGGAGAAGAGTATTCCTAGGCTATATAAAGCCCAATCCATTCCGTAAATGTCCACCTTGTCTTTTAGTATGGCTTGCTCTTGCCTAACAGCATGCTAAAGCAATCGCCGTTGCAATACCCATGAGTCTATTTCGTCTCTTACAGGAACCTTCCAAGCGACGCATTCTAACGCCAGTTGTACAAGACCCTTGTCCTACTCTTTATTAAGCACAAATACCATCCAAGAATGTATACAGCTATGCAGGCTATACCATCCATACCCAAACTGCTATCTAGATCAATTAACCCGAAGCTACATGATCTAGCTGGAGAGCATCGTTGTGCCCGCTCTGGTCTTCATAACAATGATAACATTGCGCACAGGTGTTTATTAGCACCGTTAGACTATCAATTTTGGTTGCTTTGCTTTTGTACTTTATCATTGTGAGGAAAGTATTGAGAAAGCCATGAACACTATGACCAACAATTTTACCATGCCAGTCTCTCTCCTGAAACGGGCAGTTGACACATATGGCATGAGCCTTCGCGTGGATTTCAAACCACAGCGAACAAGGGAAATTTGGCCAGGTTCAGGCGCTCTTAATTGTTGCACAGGCCTTTGAGTCGGGCTTTGGAATGTTCAGAGCTTTTGGAAGCCTTGATTGGAGTTTCTGAAAAGCTATAGCGCTTAGTCGACTTAGCTACTGTTACCTAGGAAAACCGCACTATGTGAAGATGGTAAGAAGCTGTATTAAAACATTGGAAAGCGGTAGAAATTTGGTGGATATAGTTATTGAGTTATAGTGATATTAATACCGTAGATGATAACAAGAGCTCGGAGTCAAGAGGTACTATCCTCAAATACCTCGCACTTCTCACACCTTTAGTGATACGTCTTTCCACCCATCAATCGGTCTAACTTCAGTCTGACCTATCGACATAATATATATCAAACCGTTAATAACGAATTATACAATCCCATACATTAAGCTGCAGTCATACTAGACTTAAAGGAGCGGAGGAGCGGCATTGGATACACATAAATTTGACCTGCCGTACTACGGTTTACATAAATGTATCTCCCATCAATATTACTACTTCTCCCATCCCCTTCACAGACCATGAGTGTTATACTTTAACCATCAAAACTTCCGACTTCCTTCCACATTGCATCTGCCTACAGAGATTTGACGAGGTTTGAGGGACTCACTTAGCATGGGAATTGACTTCCAAATTTCTATCTTCTGTAATAATAGACGTATTTTTTCCATTTTCCCTATATTATTAGCTTCCGTTATTCCTCTATATCGATGTATTATTAAGGCATTATACATCTCTTTGGGAGGAAGTACGGTATCTTACCTTCATCTATCTTTACTCTATCCCCAAACCTTCTCTGTCCCCCAATTCGTCCAATTATCCCTTCTATCCCTTCTTGCACTATCAACGAGTCGTTCTACTTCTTTTCCGTCGCCATCTGCGGCGACCTATATCTGTTCGCCCTCAATTATATCTATATCTCCTAAGCTTGCCGAAGGCTAGGTGGATTGGCGCCTTTGTCATTTTCTATTTGTCTTAGCATATATCCTGGGTCTAAGGTACGCAAACTGATATCGGACACCGGTACTCAACATAATACCACCAAATAATGGTATTCAAGGCAGAAGGAAATCTTATGCATGAAGTTTCGGTATATGCCTCGTTAGAGCCTAGGCTAGGTCTATTAGATTACGACATAATCTGAGTTATATTCTAGTTATAGGAGGACTCCTTCTAGGCCAAGGGTTGGAAAGAGCAAATATCATGCTGGCTATTTCCCGCTCAACTTTTTGTCTTCTCCAGTTTGCAGATGCCCTTCTCTCCTAAAACATTTGCGCCAATTATCTTTGCTATTCATACAATTGTTTCTGTTCCTATCTCGCCTACGACAATGAATGATTTTCTTTAGAAATGGATATCTTGAATTACTATAGGTCCATTAGATGAGACGACGATCATAATATCATCGTCCAAAGTAAGATTGCTGAGCTTCTTTGATTCCTGGAAAACAAGAGAGTAACAGTCATTTCGTAGCTTACGAGGCTGCCATAGAGAATGCCGAGCCTTAACAGTGTACAATATAGATTCCTCTGATGTTGTCCCTTTAAAGGTCCTTGAGTGGCTGTTCAAACTCCCGTTTTTTCATATGCCACGGATTTCCGGATGATAAGCCAATAAAATCCGAGTCATTCATGGTAAAACCATTAATAGAGTTTGAGAAGCCTAGTGTACTGTTAGACAATTATTTAGATGACTTGGTTTCACCTACTTATTTCCAACTTCGAGGAGAATAAAGGACGGTATTTGCCTATTCGTCTTGTGATCTTGATCTCTCTTACGTTTATATTACTCCTGGACTAAGACAGAGGTCCGTGTTACAATTGACACTAGTAGAAGTCCCGATGTAAGCGCTAGAGAAAGCTACCCGTATGGAGGCGTGTATTGAGAATTTTCACATCCTACCACTTCAAATTAAACCCCACCAAACGTCTAACGCCTTCCTTACCAACCGAAACCCAAACCGGAAACCCCAAACCCCAAACCTAAAGCCGACACAATCTAGTACTCTAAGGCGGACTCAAACTAACTTCCCCCTATGCCTTACGACCGCCATTCCCTGCAGCCTAGGTCCTTCAAGCGGCCAACACATACATTCCCTATTAGGCTTACTACCACTTTGCTTTTCTGCCTCGCGCATCTGTCCATTGTGTAGTGCTATTTCTTGGGATTCTGGGAGTTTGAGGTCGTGTAGGTATATTGAGTGAAGTGGGAGTGATAGAGTGCTGTGATTTGGATTCCATTCCTACTTCATTCCCGAAGCTATCTATGCTCCTATGCTATCCCTGCTGTAGTTGGGTACTGCTTCCCAATTTCGAACTCTCCTGCTAACTTGACTTATTATCAACCACTAACGACAAATTGACCTCCTTTTCACCGTTTCTCTCCCTTCAAATTTTACACTTAGTGATAACACCTCTCACCGCACCTCCGCTTCTCCAATCTCCGAGGGAGCAGAAACTCGTGTTCTGAACCGGATTTGTCTGTGCTGCTCTTCTAGGGACTTTACCTACTTAAGAGAATGGGTAAGGAGGAGATATTCGAGTTTGCCTAGAGAATAGCACACATGAGATTATACACTAGAGATTTCGGCGCCCGGGTCTTGTTTGGGGTCTTACACTAGATTAATGAGTTCTCTACTGTTATGTTGAGTGACACAATTTACTTACGCTGTATGAAGAATTTACATCAAAGAGCTGCCCTTCTGGCTTCAATCATGGTTTACATTCTACTCTCAATCTACCCAAAAAGAGATTGGCCGAAGAATTGCATCCTAGTATCTTTCCAACATACTATATGATTTTCTGCACAACGTCGAGAGAAAGTGAACTCATAGCGTCAAGTGAAGTAATCATGATATGCTCTGCCCTATGGTGCGGGCATGATGAGTATAAATGACTTGTCGGAGCAATGTCACCTGTACTGGCAGCACCAAGCCCATGCGAATTCTGAATTTGCAAGCCATGTCCATAGGATACCCCATGAAGTTGAGTACGGTTTTAAGACCCTCTTGGGAGGTCTGGTGAGCGTTAAGCGAGACCAGTCGTGCAGTTTCTTCGATTGGATTTAAGGAAAGACTGCCCAAGTAGGCGGCGCCAATCTCCGGGAACAATGGCTCAACTAATAGCGCAATTGTGTAGTAGTGTGCTAGAACGACAAATGCAGAGAGCGGCATTCGCCGCTGTTGCACATACATAACAGGGAGCCAGAGGAGCCAGGTTCTGAGAGGGTCAAGTATGTCGAATCTTTGAGTAGTAATATGAATCGGCGACAACATTCGAAGTCCTTCGACAAAATTGATCAGCTGTGTAATGGCCTTAGTACCTTCCATATTTTCCTTCAGATAAACTTCCACTTCTCGAAGTTGCAGAGGCGAGTCTGCGTATGTCGACGCTTATACGTTGCGCATCCGTTACGAGATTTAGTGTAGCTGCTAACGTCAACATGTAAAGTCGTGTTCTTCTTGGCAAACGTACCTCCTTCTTGGAGTCTGGGTTGTAGGACTTGTCATTTTGCGGGTACTATAACTTGATGAATGGACCGTGCAACAAATGAAGCTATAGACGACCATCGATGACCGGTATAAGTATGCTTCTTGATCGAGTGGTAAGTATATAACACCGACCAGAAAGGCAAGTCTCCACTTGAAAGCAGATCCCATTGTGATTTTGGTAATGCCATTCACATGAAGATTCCTTCAACCCGCAGCCTGATGGCTAGGGTAATTGATGACTCTGTTGAGGGACCTCGATGCTCCACCTTCTCAGGGTACCTTGTGACGAACCGACCTTCGAGTCTGTCGCTATAGTTAATTTTCGGTTCTAATGCAATTAGTCTGTTCTATCGGTTGACGTTACAGTTTCGGTTCGTCCGTGTGCTATTCACCGTCTTTATTTTAGTCCCTGAGTTAGAACAAAATATGACGTTAAGCACGTGTAACGTAGCCTAGAGGTTTTCGATCAGCCCCAAGAATTTCCCTCAATAGAATTACTCCGAGATGACGCTGTTCGTTAAAACCCTTCTATCGAGAAATGATTCTGCTCACCTGTTTCAATTGGCCTCACCCAGTAGATGCCAAGCTCCGCGCAAGGAATTCACCATCGCTACCCCTGGATGGAAAAAACAGGACTTGAAGATTTTAGTACAGATTGATGACCTTTCCCTGTTGGGCTCAATGTGTTAGTGCGAATTGATCACCTTTGCCTGCTCGCGGATGAAAAAATTGGGGCTCAAAATTTTAGTGTGAATTGATGACTTTCCCCTTGATGCTGAATTAAATACGGCTATGCAGACCTATTAACTTGTTAAGGTTTGGTGATGGTGTCAAGATGTCTAATTACAGTATTCATAGTGCTCATTGTGACAAATTCAAAAATTGACCCAAACACGATTTCGCCAGATACAAATTTCGCCCGCTATCCAAAACGCAACGCCCTAAGTATGTCAAATTTCTCCGCTATTCTCTTGATAGTCTCAGTTAACATTTGTCCCATCACAATAATACATTCTCTTCCAGCCCATATCTTCTGAACTTCAATCGGCTCGCCCGATGAAAGAACAAGCATAAGTTCACCGTCATCTAGAGTTATATCGAAAATACAAATATCTTGTCGAACTAGTCTGTAGTTTTTCGTAGCCTGTCGAAAAGCATAGATCTCCACCAGCTCTTGTATCATTTTATCTAACGTTGTTATCGAATAAAGGCGGGAACGATTGGTACCCTTTACTGTGTTATGTAACGTCTATCCCTGTGTAGCGAAAAGCCCACTGTACCGAAAAACCTTGGTACTTTGACTTTGAAGATTTCAAAACATATACACATCGAAATCTTCTATAATTATGTATTAATTGTGTTATATACCTATCCCTAAGCATCCCAAACACCTTTCTTAATATAATCTTATCAATGTCGTCGCCTACGCGGCTAGTTTACAAATAGTCTTTATTTATGCTAAAACAGAGCTCCTCTACTCTAGCTCTAAGTTACTTATGGGTGCGTCAGAAATTCCTTGCTTAGCGCAATACCTAGCAATGAAATTGCCAGGATTGACATAACCGAGATTCCTTAACACGGAAAGACGCGTCCAACTGATGTCTTGCCTTCGTGGGCCACCGAGGTTAGGAATTCCGGAGGAGCTAGTACAAGTTTGGAAAGGAACCGGGCTAAAATCTACATCTTGATCATGAAAAGTCCGGTATTGACGCCGCTGATATTTATGAAGCCCCTTCCCACCCCCTTCCTCTCCCGTTAAGTCTCGCAGCCAACATCTTCCTCAAGTACAATCCTTCCATCACTCATTTTTTCCTCTCCAGGTCACCACTCACCCATTTACGACTGATTCATCTCGTTGAACTTCTTCGTGTCATAGATCCCCTATTCTTCTTCGTCTAAATGGCGTCTAGCTCGGACATCCCTCCCCCTCGGAGAATTATGGTCTCTAATTTCCCACTCCCTGCCAATCTCAGCATGACCTTCGGAGCTGAACCAGCCGTCGAGATTCGGGATGAAATTACGACAGTGATCCCTTTTGTTGCGGGTATGGCTGAGCTAGGTTTGATTTTTAATCACGGAGCAGTTCCTGCGACTACCAAAGGATGGTAAGCTTTATCTTCCATTTCAACCCCGGTTTATTCCTATCCACCATGGATGATCTAGGACGTGAATCAGCCTTACATGCTAAGTTACGACTTAGTGGAAAACTAGAGCCCGAGAAGGTTGATGGAGTTGTGCTTCCTAAAGGGATTCAAGTTTCCGCTCTGGACTTTGCTCCAGGATTTGAAGGCCCTATGGTAAGTCTCGCCCCTGAAAATACGACCAGTAAGAAACCGGCTCATGAAATATAGCACCGCACTACCTCCGTGGATTATGTGACGGTTTTGAAAGGCGAGCTTGTCCTTCGTACACCTGGTGCAGCGTTCGATCCTAAAGTGGGCAAGGGGGATATCAACGAGACGGTATGCAAGCCTGGCGACATCGTTGTACAGCGCGGCACGCTCCACAGGTCAGTATCCCCTTTCATATTTCGAACAACATAGAAGAATATTGACGAATGGACTAGTTGGGCCAATCGGACCGATGGCTGGGTTCGATTGATGGTAGTAGTGATACATGCTGAGCCAATTGAGACGGAAATCGAGGGCAGTAGCACTATTCATTCCCTTCCGGAGGCTTGGGATGTTTAATGTAGATAATGCCCGCATATCATCGTTGCAGATTTCAGATCAACTAACGAATGATAAACTACATATGTATCGAGAAATTTTGGATCTCGGCGGGCTCAAAGTGTAAAGAAACCGCAAGTCGGTGGATAACTCGAAGAGGAGTGCATGTTGGTTACCAGAGACCCTAGAGTTTCATAATCTGCATATACCCATTGCGCATGCGGTTCTGCGCTTAGCTCATTTGCCGTATATGTGTGTGGTACATGCAAATATCATCATTCCAAACTCATCTACCGATTCAACCCAACGATCCACTCGCTGCCGCTTTAAATCCTCAGCTGCAGTGGAAATATTTGGCCAGAGTTCCTCAAACCGGAGAAACCCATCGTCCCAGCGGCAAAGTTCAAGGTTATACTCCCGTTCCCAGCTTTGTCTGCTATTTGCTTGCCAGAGATTTTTGCTAGCCGGAGCTAGAACTTTGGCCAATTCTTCGCCCATATAGCATTGTACACCCCGGAAGTAATTATAGATATTATCAAACATATACATACTGAGAATGGTTCGTCGTTTGGCAGAAGCTACGATCCACAATTCCCAGCTCGGTCGAGTATTGGATAGCTCGGCTGGACAAACGAGGCCTTGCTGCGCCATTCGACCCGCGAGAGTTTGGAGATTTATAATAGTCGAATGGTCAACTAAGGACTCATTACTGGTGCACGAAAAGAGAATAATGCAATATATTAGATACGACTGGCACGCCGCCAAAAGATCCAGATGACCATAACTTGGGTGCTACAGTTTCATCTTGGTCAGCGTAGTGCCCTGAAAACAAATCTTGATGGTTACACGATAAGATACTCAGCATACTTCAAGAAATATTCTCTCCATCTCCCTTTTGATGGTCTCAATTCCCAGCGCGTCACTTCCAGGAGCGCGGCCCTCCCACAGGCGGACTAACCCAGCACAGTTAGCTAGCGGCAATGGCATATCTCCGCCTTCAAGTTGCTTCGGATGGATGATGGGTGGTAATCCTCCTGGTGTTGCCAGAATTCTAGGGAATGTTTCCAGGATTCGACGTATGAAGTTTGACGTGGAGAGAGTAAGAGGTTTGATTCTTTTCGAAGTGTCGAATGAGAACAAGCTAGACAGCCAGCGATCCCCAATCTCGGCAGCATCACGTGATGGACAGAGATCCAGATCTGAAAAATCCAGACGTTCGACATGCGCCTGCTGCAGCGGTGGACGATCTTCGGCAGTACTGTCCGAGTGATGGCTAACTAAGGTGTAAGGGCTTTCGCCTCCCCCGTGGACACCAGGGAGCTGGGGGAAGGCTTCGGTCACAATGGCATCTGCCGATATCTGGAGATTGTTAGGATGTGGGAGATAGGTTGAGGCAACATTTGGAACGATTCGCTGGTTAGTATCGTCATTGGAAATTGCTGCCTCTAGTCTGTCTGGATTTACTGCGATGCTGTTATCGGCGTTATGGCCGCCAGAGTACAGATAATTGCATGCTAGACCCCTCTTTATGCAGTTTGAGCAACTTGGCCGTCGCAAATTACACCTGCTCTTGGCTGCGGAACATTGATTGCATGCCTTCTTGCGAGATGGTATCGGTTTTGCGGCTTTCAAGTGACCCTTTTGTCGGTGGGCCGAGTCTGCCAAGTGTCAGTCTCTGGGCTTGAATTTCTCACAGTCCAGTGATACAGTATACTCTTAGGTTCTTGAGATGATACTTGGGTCAACATACCGACGGCGGTGCTTCCAGAGCTTTGCGACATAGCCTTAATTAGATAGACCCCATAGGTCGGATCATATACCGGTGGTCATGGTTTCGCTTTTACCTATACGTGAACTCCACTGGAAGCAGATTTTTCTGGCCGGAATTCCGGGAGGTTGTTTAGGCGGAGTTAAGGCGCCGTGCGGACTATGCGGGATTCCGGCAACGCACCTGTGTCTGGGGCAGAACTCCGCCGCACCTCCCAACCGGGAATGCACATGCATGCACCTTTGAAAGGGGAAGCGAAACAAAACAAAAATACAACACGCTTATGAACCAAGTCCCCCCCCAGGGGACAGAGACCATATATTTATCACCTATCCATATTCTCCACACCACATAGTCCTACCTTTTCTTGTCATCTCACTTCAAATGCAAATCAAACATGGCGGCCGATGACAGTTCTTCATTACCCGACTCAGCTCGTGCTCTCCCAAAGACGAACGACATGATAAGTGATTATGGAAAGGGTCTTGTCGGTTGGGACAGCGATGATGACCCCCTCAATCCACAGTGAATTACCTCCTGCATCTATGCTCTGCGGAACCAATCTCTAAGCCTCTAACCTTATTCCAGGAATTTTCCATCAAGAGAGAAATGGCGTTTACTGGGAATCATAAGCTTTGTAACTTTCATATGGTATGAAATTAACCCTCGCAATAGGAAACAGGTCTGCTAATTTCAGCCGCGCAAGCCCATTATCATCTTCAATACCTGCCCCCGGCGTTCCATTAATGGATGCTGAATTCGGTGTCACCTCAGACGTTTTGAGTTCCCTTGCTATAAGCATTTTTGTTCTTGGATGGGCGGTGAGTTAGGCCAACTTTCTTTACAATTCTATATCCGGGGACCAATCCACTCTCTGCCCCAACAGTAATAAAACAATATATTCGTATGACTTAAGCCTGATAATAACTCATAGCTCGGGCCTTTGGTGCTCTCTCCACTTAGTGAGATCTATGGACGGCAACCAGTATTGAACTGTTCCAATGTCTTCCTTACAGTGTGGCAAATAGGTGCCGCCCTTTCTCCAAATATTGGCAGCTTGATCGCCTTCCGATTCCTAGCCGGCCTTGCTAGCTCAGCATGTTTGGCACTTGGGGGTGGTATTGTTTCCGACCTCTTCACCCTTGACCGACGAGGCAGAGCCAATGCAATTTTCACCGCCGGCCCCCTTTTTGGGCCCGTTATAGGGCCTATTATTGGCGGGTTTATTGCCGAGCGTGCAGGATGGAGATGGGTGTACTGGGTTTTGCTAATCACCTGCGCTATTATGACGGTCGGTAACATATTTATGAGCGTCGAGACCAGCCACATTGTTCTCATTCGGCGGAAAACAAGTCGACTACGCAAGGAACTTAGGCGAGATGAACTTCAAAGTGTTTACGACATTCATCGAAAGTCTACTCCTACGGCATCGGCTATGCTGATTCAGGGGATTACTCGCCCGGTCAGAATCATGCTCAGGTCGCCAATGTTGCTCCTTCTAGCTATTTATATGTCCTTCATCTTTGGACTATTATATCTCCTTTTCACTACCCTAACTTCCCTCTTTACAGAAAATTACCACTGGCCCCTTGAGCTAGCGGGTCTTTCGTATCTAGGAATTGGTATCGGTTTCGGTATAGGCATCGGCGTCGTAGCAAAGACGTCCGACTCCACTGTTGCTCGCCTAACAGCAGCTAACAACGGCATCTACGAACCTGAGATGCGGTTGGCCAGCTGTCTTACTTTCTCACTATTTATACCGATCAGCTTTTTTTGGTATGGCTGGACGGCCGACAAAGATGTTCATTGGAGCGTTCCGATTATCGCCCTTATACCATACGGCTTTGGTATGATGGGGATTTTTGCGCCAATTCAAATATACTTTATTGATGTTTCAGGCCCCTTTGCTGCATCTGCCATAGCAGGTTTAACATCCATCAGGTGTTTGTTTGGCGCCTTCCTCCCGCTGGCAGGACCAAGCATGTATGCAAAACTTGGGCTAGGCTGGGGCAATTCCTTGTTGGGGTTCATCGCCCTGGGCTTGATTCCGGCACCAGCTCTCATTTATCGCTATGGTGGTGCACTGAGGAAGAAATACCCTATCCAGCTTCAGTAAAAGCACCACTGCTGCCCCACGGATAGGCGACGAATCAATTACAGCCAGTGTTCCCAGTCGATCTTCTGATTCGATCCCTGACCAGAGTGTACTCTCAGATGGTTCTTGTGTGTACCTGATGAACTTCCAGCCATTCGATATTGCCGACATGAGTGTGAGCCAAAAACCGTGGGATCAAGGTTCGTTCAGGAGTAACATCGAGGGGATTGACAATGGAAGTGGAACGCCTATGATTCTACAGAAGTTCTTTTGTGGTATTAAGAACCTCGAGGATGCGTAATTGAGTGTAAATAACTCATAAATTGTTGAAAATGGGTTCACGCTCTGAAGTTGTAGGAATTATCTAAATATAATTATATGTCGGATTGCAATGATATGTACTTAGCATATGACCTAATCACGTAGTAATGTTCGTTGATGGGATATAACCCTATTTACGATATACGTATATAGAGAGAATCAACAACTACCTACAATACTGCACACCCTATAATTGAAGCCTATAATGCTATTACGAGGTCTGCCCGTTGTAAACGCATGCTAACACTAATTAGTAGACGTACAGACTAGAACGCTACATACTGTACTCCTTATGTTCGTGTAAGCTCTAGAGTACCTAGTTGATTAAGTAGTCAAGTGTTATACTCCCTGTAAGGACACAGGTTTGATCAAAGGCAAGATAGAGGTGTTTGGGAGCACAATAACCTTATATTGACTGAATCCTATAGGTCTCGTACGAAGGACACAAAAGAGTCCATTGGTAGGTCGGCGGCCAGCTAAGCGAGGCGGCTTCGCCAAGTCGCGAGCTCTACGCGCCTCGACATTGAAGGGATCGATCACGGGACGTCCTAAAAGGGTAACTAGTTACACCCCGTGACCTTATCGTAACCCCAACCTAACCCTAACGTAGAGGTTTAGACTACCACCTACGATCGCCGGACGCCTTACGAGCTTACGAGAGGCTTGACGAGGTCGAAGCGGTCGTAGATCGAGGTCGCGACGGTCGACCTTTGGTAGGGAAGGGTGAATTACCGAAAAGGGTAACTAGTTACACCCCGTAACCTTCCCCCCCCCCCCTCCCTCCCTCTCTCTCTCTCTCTCTCAATCTCTCTTAGTCGTCTCCTCTTTATTCCGCCCATTCTATCCTTACCCTTCTCTCCCTTGACTCTAGATCGAATCGCTAGCTACTAGAGCCCTCTAGATTATTAGGGCTAATACCGTAAGGCTATATAAAAAGGAGGAGATTAGTATAATTCTTCTTATATTATTTAGAAGGGCTCGTCCCAAAAGGGTAACTGATTATACTACGTGACTATAAACGACCAAGCAAGAGGCCGCCCTTAGGTTTAGTATAAAATAGAAGCTCTCAAGTAGGACACACAACAACATCCTACTCGGCGTCGGATCGCTAGCGACCCGGCTGCTACTATTGTAAATAGTAATATATAGTTTAAGGTAGTTCAATTCATTCTCTTGGGATACAACAATATATAACAAAGACACAAGTAATTAGGAGTCTCAACTAAATGATTCCTATAATGATATAACTAAAGAAGAGCTACGAAGGAGGTAGTTTGGTTGATCGACGTCCTCGATTTCTGTCACAGGCCCAAGCGAGGTCATATGGTATTAGCGAGCTAGGCGGGGAAACATATATATATCTTTAGCCCCCTTGGTTTAAGGATCTTTAGAGATTAGTTTGAATAATAACTACTACCTACTTACGTATATCCTATATATACCTTACTTATCTATTGCTTGTACGTCACTCTGTCTATAACATCTGATATTCTAATCTCTCTCCCCGATAGAAGGTAGCTGTAAAGACACAGGTTTGATCAATGGCAGGATAGAGGTGTTTGGGAGCACAATAACCTTATATTGACTATATCCTATAGGTCTCGTACGAAGGACACAAAAAAGATAAGAAAAGAAGAAGAGAAAGAAACCAAATTCCATGACATGTCCCTCTTATATGCTTACTGGGTCCGAAACCCCTCCGACTCTGCTCATACTCGCTTACGCATACTGTCTTGGGTCACATGACATGTATTTGATCACATGACATATATCTGGATTCCCAATTGTCTATTCTGAGCATGTCAGGTTCTTACATAGATATTCCGAGCAGAGTAGATACTATTACTTACCTTTACGGACCCTAGCTCTAGACCTCGGGCTGGCTGGCCTAACGTTAGAATCCCCCAATTACGGCGTAATTGGGTTTTTTTCCCATACAAAAAATGTCGGTGCACGGTCTTAGCGAGAAAACCCAATCACACCGTAATTGGATTCTAGGGTTAATCTTTATTCTTCTTATTTTATCTTATTTCGTACGAACCACGATAGCAAATCAATTGGAACATCAAGCTAAACCAATTCCCCAAGTTTGGAGTCATTTGCTCTACTTAAATATGGATTTTTAAGTCTTAATATGTTTAGGTGACTAGTGCCTATGTGCGATCAGCCCGGGCGTAATTTCGCGATACCTCTACGAAATCCATTAGACTCCAATTGAACTACGCTAGTAAGTTAACTAATACATCTAGTTATTTCTATGTTCGTACGATCATACGACAGTCTAGTTACCAGAAGATGGGTCATTCCCTTAACCCTATATCTAGGTAGTAGATGGATTTCAGTACAAGGAGTGCCCCTTTAAGAGCCAGAGTCGAGTTAGGATCCGATAGCATATCAACAAGGACTATAGTAAGAAGAGAATAAAGGACTAGGATATCTTTAGAACCGTACGAATGCAATCATGGTTCAAAGGCCATAAAGAAAGGTATTAGGTAGTAGATGAAAATGCTCCTACTACTACTACTGCTACTACCTAGCCCAGTCGAGAATCTAGTTACCTTATGGATAGTCAAGCCCAGAGGTCATCAGGTTTGATTTCCCCTACCGGGAAGCTTGAATTAGTACTAATCTATCTATATCAGCTTCGTATGAAAGGATTGAATAGGAAATCCAGCAATAGAAAGCCTAGGTCTAGTAGCGTAGGCTAACTCTACTCTCCCAGCCAGCTATGGTTGAGTTAGACCCCTGGTTACGATATACCAAGTGGCACTAGGTCTTAGATAAGTCCTAGTACGACCTACTTCAGACATCCACCTATATCCGACTCCCCGACCCCCTGGAAGTAGGCTTGCACCGGGTCGTACGGGCGTGGAAGCGTATTTTCGACCGATGCTTGGATACCCTAAAGGCTATAGACCACAAGGATACTTTGAAGTGGTAGGGGTCTCCCAAAATCGACTCACCTGGCTAGCGACCGTTTGAGCTCCCTTAGAATTCTAAGACTCTCGCTCGGTATAGTATCCTTTGGGAGTAGTTCCTTTGCTATATCATCCGTACGACCCCTTTTGAGCTAGATGGTAAGACCGAGACTAACGTAAAGCTAACTCTCGAGTAATAGGAATCCACTTAGAAGATCTTGGACCTCCTAGACGTTTAGCCTATATATGATTCGTACGATAAGGAGGCGGACTAGGACCTAGAGCTTACTACCGAAGTCATGAATTTATATCAGTTGGTCCTTATATAAGATTGTAGTCGGATCCCCTTATATGAATCCCCTTTGATGTACTATCTAGCTATCCAAGGGATTGATCCTTATACTAAGGTATTCCGGGGCTTATTCTACTATACCCTAATCCTTGCTAGTATCTTATAGGTGGCCTAGAGCATCCTTCTTAAGATCGCCGTCCTAGCTCGAGTATAGACTAAGCTAGGACTCAAAGGCAAGACAGATATCCCCTCAATCCCCGTACGAATCTCTAAGATCCATACTAGATATCTCTATGAGAGTTCTTTTAGTCCTACGTCAAGTATTCTAAGCTAGCTTACTATAGGAAAGAAGTATAATTCTATATATGAAAGTCCATCTAATATCTATTGATCGGTCGATTTTTAGACTATCTACTTTGGAGGGATGCCCGTACTTAGGGTTAGGGTTAGGGTTAGGGTTAGGGTTAGGGTTAGGGTTAGGGTTAGGGTTAGGGTTAGGGTTAGGGTTAGGGTTAGGGTTAGGGTTAGGG
>JALRME010000085.1:0-37088 GCA_026120035.1 Coleophoma eucalyptorum | reverse complement strand
TGTTTTGGTTGAGACATAGTAGGTTTGATTAGGTAGGCGCGTTTTCGTACAATGATGCACGACTCGCTTGTGTGCACGACTCGCTTGTGGAATACGTTAATTGAAATCACTTCAAAGAATTGGCCCGTCTCAAATCAGCAATAACATTTTACCCGTGAACCATATCTTGTTACGTTAGCTGCCGTGTGATACGAAATGCGAGTAGAAATCTAGCACTTGCGCTTTGAACACTTCTCTTGTGGTGAAGTAATCTGGTCAAAGTACAGTAGAGCTGTACGAAAGCGCAGGACTAGGTCCGTCTCTCTGAAGACACCCAATACAAGATATTGCAGTGAAATATACGTAACTACTGGACTTGCTTTCTCCCATTGCCCGGACGAGGTGAGCAGCTCAACGGGGTCGAGCTCTGTTCATTAGATAAGTTCTGTAAGATAATTTATCTACAAAGAAACCTGCTTGTTGCCTATGGCTCCTTCGGAGACCACGAGTATTTCTTACTCCAGTAATAGGCTCCTCAGGATTGAATATCCAATTCTCATACCAATCCAAAAGGTTGCCGCCACAGCGATCAATGCTATCACTAGTGTCCTCAGATTCCGTCGCTCAGTGCCATATTCCTTCAGTCCAGTATCCTTTATTTCACCCATTACTGTGGTTGTGTGGAAATTTGGTATGTGTTTGAACTCAAAACTCGTCTCTTGCCCCAGCCCATGAGTTTTGTTCTCTACAATAACCGCATAGAAAATTCTGCGTAATGTCTGCTAGAACGTCAGGTTTGCTTGTGTTATGCTAAAAGAAAAGTAGCAAGACAATGGATGTAGCTGACCGACCTTAACTTTGCGTTTGTCTAGGTATGGTATTGACCTGTGGGTGTAGCATAGAGCCATAAAAAATATGCATTGCCCTGCTACCAAGGCAGTATAGTAAAGGCTTGGTTTTCCAATGCCGAGAGCATCAGACAATTCTTTCCCATTTAACCACCTGGTGTTTGCATTCAGAAAGTCCCTAGATGCATATGTGGGTGCTTGTCCTTGCAATGATAAAATTATATTGTTCGCGAGCACCTTCGAGGTTTCGCTTGGATTGATTTCGGTAAATAATATGGACTCCATGATATATCTTGCCTGTTCCGGATTCTCGAAGAATGACGATGGGCTTCCAACATAATATGCAACCAGGCGCCAGAGAGCTATGTAGTCGATGATTTCTTGATCCTTCAACCAAATGCCCTGCCTTGGAAAGCCAAGCCATACCAGTGTAGCTGAAAATGTTCCTATAGTTGCTATCGAGTCTAAATCATTAATTGGAACTCCATTTTTCTCAACGCTGTAGTATTCTGGTCGTTCTGCAGCTAGTTTCATGATCCGTCTCCGGACTGCTGCATGTAGAAGCCGCACTCGGATTGATGAAGCGTGACCCTCTCCGCCCGGCTTGATGGCTTCAAGGGATCTTGTCACTTGAAGTATATGTTGCGTTGTTTCGAGCATCCTATGTCGTGCGACATTCGCTGAAAATCCGCCGGTCCGACTCAACACTTCAACCACCCGGTTTGCACCCATACCCCCTAGCAAAGATTGATATGCTAGCTTAACATGATATTAGCATTCAATTACCATACAATAATTACCTATGTGTGCTGTGAACCAAGAGTCACTAAGGAAGCCGTGAGAGTAGCGGCATTATACCACCCAGCAACATCCCATAACTATCAGATGGCTTGTGTATGTGACCTTAGCACTTCATGATCTTGGTTTGACCAAAGGAAAATTACCACGCTAGTTCATAGATTTTGGGACTGGAAAGTCATTGGATTTGTAGCAGAGCGAATAAATCATGAGGGGCTTGATATCGGGACAAAGGACGACATACAGCAGTAAGAGCCACTGCCCCGTATCTAAGCAGCTAGGTCAGTTTTGAGGTTGCTTCAGTTAAAACGCACATAATACATTGGGGAAGTTCGGAATGTGATGTGGTTCACCTATAGAAAACATCCTGTCCGCGTGCGATTTGCTCCCAGTCTACCCAAGCAGGGACAGTGTTGACTTCGTCCCATAGTTCTCCCAACTTCGGATCTTCTGACGCGTGGTCTCTTAACAGAGAATATAGATCTCTCCTTGGTAGCGGAGATGCATCTGGAACGTCTTTCATCGGTCGACGACATTGGTTCCTGGGCAACTCGTTTGATTCTGGTGGCGATACCCTGTCCAAAGCGTTGAGCGCATCTTCCCCCAGTTTGTCATATGAGTACTTTAAAGGATGCATCTGCTCCTCCGTAAGGTGGTTTGACGTCCACTGGAAAGTATAACCCCAAGCATGTCTGGTGCTCTCGTTCTTGCACGTGAACATATTTGACCAAGTCATGCTGGAAAGTCGTATAATAGTGGCAAGGCAGAAGGAGACAAGGGTTTGTACAATCAAACATCTTGTCAACAAGCAATGGGATATCGCAGTATAAGTAGCTTACCTTTCACGGGAGGCTTGGAACTTAACCGCCTGCGCTGGCGGACTTTGCATTTGGGTAAAGTGATGATGGCAATGTTCCTACTAGCGTATAGGAAACCCTGTTTCAATGCGGGATCCCAATCAATGTCGCACCTGTTCCCATCATGTGCACATTTTGGCCAATAAGCCCTTATGGCTACGTGATCGCTATGATATTGGTCCATTTTCGTTTAGTATTTAGTTTGACGGTCTCGAGGGGAATGGAAGCTGGATATCCGTAGTGGGCCTGCCCATGAAAATGACGGTGTATTATGTAAGCATCACATGAGTGCGCGAAGAGCCGCTTCACCCTCGGCCTGCTGGAACATTTTTTGTGCTTGCTGGCGACAGAGCAGCACATCGCCAGAAGAGCAATCATGTCTTGTCTTTGTACTACGAATACTCTCAGATCATTCATCCGTAGCATCGCGCAAATCGACCTCTCTGCCAACTCGACACGTCTGGCTCACCAGCAATCACGCGAAAGCTCCTTTCGTCGTCTTCCAGTACGTCGGGTGCAGTATTCATCGACAGTAGGTCCTTCTGCGAGTTACGAATCTTCACCGGCTCAGCAGAGGTCTACAATAAGCAATGCACAGATTGCTGCAGATGGTAACAATATCAATCTTGACAGTGTCTTTGCAGAGATCTCTCCAGAGAGTATAGATGCACTAGCAGCCGAGCATAATCAAAAAGCTCCTTATGATCGGCCTTCACAGCATGAGCAAGACCCGTCACCTTTGGGTACAAAGACATCGCAGACCTTATATTCCTCTTCACGAAAAATGAGAGCCAGGGACATGAACCAACCGGCAAAAGCTATTTCGCGTGGTCAAAAGTCGAAGGATTCGAGGAGCGAGCAGCGTAATTACGATTTCCAGCAAAGTTGGCAACAGCAGAACCCTTCTTCTGGGGCAGAGGATGGTTGGAAACCGGCACCACGGGAGCAGTGGCAAATCCAGAAATCGGCTTTGAAGGAGAAGTTTGAGGAGGGATGGCAACCTATGAAGAAGCTTTCGCCGGATGCATTGGCTGGTATTCGTGCACTACATTCACAGATGCCCGACATTTATACAACAGCTGCTTTGGCAGATAATTTTAAGGTATCGCCTGAGGCGATCCGAAGGATATTGAAAAGCAAATGGACACCAGGACAAGAGGAAGAGATTGATCGCCAGAAACGGTGGTTTAAACGTGGGGAGAAGGTCTGGTCTCGCTGGGCTGAAGAGGAAAAGATGAAGCCGCCCAAGCGATGGAGAGAGGTTGGAGTCGGGAAAGGCTACTATGGCAAGAAGAAGGCTGCAGCAAGGGAGGCCGAAGGGCGGAGAGAGAGGTTTGCTTACCATATACGAGCAGCCACAAATGTGACTACTACCGCAAGCCGACCTTCGGATACTGATGGTAGTTCCTGAAAGTAAGCTTCAGTTGGTGGCGGATGCCTATGAGTGCTAGATTCAAAATGAAGGTATTGCCCCCAGAATTTCTGACTGGTGGAAGGACAGTGTAGGATCATGGGTGTACAATGCATGCGCCCTGTCGTTCTTAGCGCTGGCTTCCATCACATGGTACCGTAGGGTTCAGCTTTAAGAATAAAGTACTCTGTAGGGAGTGCCAGAGTAGATTGTAGCTTAAAATCTTAAGCATGCCTCCAAGATTAGCGAGTACTATAGGTGACGAGCGTCTTGAGTCCATGAATCATACAATGCTCAGGTGTTTGACCAAGACAACCTCTACGAGGGATAGGCACGGGCAAGTCATGAATCCTCTGAGCTTCAAGGAATTAGAGAGCCGAGACGATCAGAGGCGTGAAACATTGCGTCTCTCCCCTCAAATAGCCGGCGACCAGCTACGGTATGGACAACCATCGCTCAATCAGTTAACGGAAGTCGAGTTTGGTCAGAGACAAACCTGACAACCAACGGCCTTGGGTGCTCGCTTAAGACACGCATGTGTGCTCAATCACAAAAACGGGGGAGCAAAGCGAGAGGAAACGAAACGCCAAGGGACGAATCTTGCGTCTTTTGTGTCTTGGCTCTGAGCTCTTAGCTATGGTCTCTTTTGTCTTGGCTCTTGGCTCTTGGCTCTGGTCTATTCCAAACGGCGAAAACATCTACTCCAATCAAAGTCTAATTTCCCACGGCTGGGCAGGAGCAAAGTCGTGCGTGTTTCCCAAGTTACCAGGCTGTACTCGTGGGGAGAGGCCTTCCCATCGCGAGTTGTCCTTGCGAGTGAGTGCAAGATCGACACATCACGTCAGCCCAATTCAGCCGTCATCCGATCTCTTTCCTTTCCCCTTTTGGTTGCCCTAAAGGGGGCTGGTGGAGGTGGGACCGGCCAGACATTACCTTTTGGTACTGTATCTGGCAAATCTCATTTGGATCTACGGCGTCATGCTCCGGCTTCTTCGATCCAGCATCGACTTACGACACCGGTTGGGCCTTTGTGCTCGTCCGGTCTCGTGAACTTCCCAGATTTGGCCTGTGTTCATTGAAGCTTCGACGACTGGTTAGCTGCTCTTGAAGCGTACCTTATGCAGCAGAAGTGCTGCAGCGCTATTTAACTGTCCTTCTCCGGGGGACATAGAAGCTCTACCATGAAAAGTGCCACGTCCACAAGCCAAGATCCGCAATATGTTGAGCGGTTTACTTTGAACATTAAATTTCTGGGCACCTTGTTCTGCAGGGGATTGCTGTACCACTGTTTAATGTGGTCTCTAGCCTCCATTCCCCTTTCATCGACACCCATCACCTGGCCATCTCATGACGGCCATCGGGCGGTTGTCAAAATAAAGTGCAAGCACGGGTTGTTTCATCTATACTGTACCTACCTTGATATTTGCTGCCGATAGTTTATAGGGTATCGCGTGGAATTGCATCACTCACCTTCGCTGGAGTATATAATAGAGAGAACTGTCTTCCTAATTCTGCTCCTCCTCAACCAGTCATTCACTTATTCTTCTACTGCTCTTCACTTCCCGTGTTCTGCCTCTTTCTCACTCTTTTACGTCTCAACGTTCTATTTCAAAATGAAGTTCACCTCATCTTTCGTTTCTACATCCGCTGGCCTGGCTGCCATGCTTCCAGCTGTCCTAGCTGCTCCCACTCCCACCGAGCCCGAAGTTGCTGCTCGTGCTGAGATTGTAAAGCGTGCATCTATCACTGACGCTTGTGATATTGGATACGCTTCTGGTACCACGGGGTACGTGTATATCTGATCTCTTACTTGTGAATATGGAATGCTAATTAAATCGGATAGTGGAGCTGGAGGAACCACTACTACGGTCTCGACCTATGCCCAGTTCACCGAAGCTGCTGCCATCGAGGGTGCCT
The DNA here is from genome assembly GCA_026120035.1 of Coleophoma eucalyptorum. NCBI lineage: Eukaryota > Fungi > Ascomycota > Leotiomycetes > Helotiales > Dermateaceae > Coleophoma > Coleophoma eucalyptorum. The sequence goes on along the minus strand of JALRME010000085.1, from coordinate 31,278 downwards.
CTGTTATTGTTGTTTCTGCGCCTATCACTCAGGCAGCAGATCAGGTGAAGCTTACCAGCGACACCACCGTCGTGGGAACTGATTCCAGCGTTGTCTTCACTGGATTTGGTCTCCTTGTCAAGAAGATGAGCAATGTGATCATCAGGAACATTGGTATCAAGGAGGTTCTTGCTGAGAATGGTGATGCCATTGGAGTCCGTAAGTTTCCTCAATCATTTGGCCTTTGCGATGGTCATTAACCCGTCCAGAATACTCAACTCAAGTATGGATCGATCACGTTGATGTCTCTTCCAACAGAGATCATGACAAGGTAAGCAATGCTTGGATGCCTACTTAGATAAATATATGCTAAGCAATATTAGGATTACTATGATGGCCTTATTGATGTTACCCATGCTTCCGACATGGTTACCATCTCCAACTCATACATCCATGACCACTGGAAGGTAAGAATGCTTGAAAATCTCTTTGTTTAATAAGTCAGGTCGATTGATGATACTAACTCCCGTATCCTTAAATGTGAAAGGGGGTTATTTTGTCTTTTGCGCGATGTTAAGATGGATTTAAGGCTGACTGTCTCTTCAGGCTTCTCTTGTCGGCCACTCTGACTCCAATGGGGATGAAGATACTGGCTATCTCCACTTGACCTATGACTCAAACTACTGGCAAAACGTCAACTCCAGAGGGCCATCTTTCCGCTTTGGTACTGGACATGTCATTAACTCCTACGTAAGTAGTCCAAGGTCTTATTTGGATACCGACTAACACTTTGGCGCATAGTACTTGGATTGTGGTGACGGAATCAACACCCGTGATGGTGCTCAGATGTTGGTGGAGTCGAACGTCTTCTCCGGTCTGAGCAAGCCACTCTACAGCACTGATAGCGGATACGCTGTTGCAAACGACAACGACTTCGGAGATGGAGAGAATGCCGCTTTGGAAGGTACCTTGACATCCATCTCAGACTACAAGTACACTCTGCTTGGTAGCGCAAAGGTTGTAAGCTCAGTCACCGCATCCGCCGGTCAGACTTTGAGCTTTTAAGCCAGGCATACAACACCGACCTGTATGGGATTGAAGTAAAATATGGAGGAGACGCATGGGCACCTGGATTCTTGTATATAGTTTATGTGGTTGATTTTGATATTCCCACTAGATACTGGATTGAACACAATATATTGTTGTTGTTCTATACACTTATGCTCTTGGGCTTGACGGTCTTCCTTGCTCGCTTAAATTTTACTTGTGCTAGAGAAGTCGTACTTGTCCTAAGTACGCGCACTAACACATGGATCTTGAGATAGTGTGTTGGGAGATACAATAGAAGTAGACCAAATTTCACGGGGCTGTTCATCCAACGCCTAAAGACCATAATCACTTGCGAATTATAGAATTGAGACGTCGAAATAAACCATGCCTTACAGATATTAGGTTTTGAGTGGGTAATGCGCAAGCATAGATTACACCCTGTCTTTGCCTCTGAAGTAATACACGGTCAGTGTTCTACAGTAGGAATTATCCTAGTCTAACAAGTGTATTCATGCAACAGGTTTTAACTTCATGTAAGGCATCACCACTATGGCGAGAGAAGTGGGTCATAGAAGGTATTTAAAATTTTACATTAGATGACGATATGTATCTATATTGCATATCTTCGGCAAACAATCATCCTGTCTCTAGTCGTTGACTCCATTCCAACCTAAACGCCGTGCACGCCAACCAGAAACCCAACGCCATCAACATTAACCGCCGGTATCCATGTCTTGTTACTGTTATATTTCCTGTAGGCCATCTACAGTTCCTTATTCTTGTGGAAGACCTGGGTGTTCGACTACTCCCGGCGACGACGCATAAGATGCTTGGTCTGGCTCTGGTCCAAGCTTTGTCAAACGCAGTTTCTCGTCAAACATCGATCCAATCCGATCCAACAATTCTGTTAACACTACCTCGCTGATAGCTTTAGATTTGAGACTCTTTTCCCCAAGAGCCATTGCTGTAAGTCTAAGCTCATGATCAAGTTCTCGTAGGACAGATTCCTTAACCGACTCGGATGTAAGCAGTTTCTTTCTATAAGCTCGCAAAGTCCTACAGGTCTGTTCGGTAGCCTTGTTTAGGCTTCCAAAATCACTAGGATTGTCTGTACTCTTTGTGCGCCCTCGCACATCCAGAGAAGCAAGTGATGGACGTCTCATGACCTTTCCTTTTGGACTCTGGGGTGGACTTCGAGATCGTGCACGTTGAGAGGCTCGATATTTGGAACCTTCAGAGAGAGATGCATGGTGTTGAGACGCGGATACAGCCGGCTGTGGTGCAGGCGGGGCTAGGGATGGAGACTGGGCCTGTAGTCCATATCTTGAGGTCTTGCGTCGAATAACTCTTGGTGGGGATCCGGGTTTGCTGGAAGGGGTGGAAACTGGAGAGCCGCGCTGGAACTCGGCCAGATCTGCTTTTGAAATTACCCTTCTGAGAGGCGGACGTGTTGAGATTGGTTCTTTATCCTCCTGGCCGGGGAGTTCTAGAGCTTCCTGCAAGCTTGACACCTTTGGGGAGATGTCCCAGAGCATAACAGTACCGTCGTGGCCTGTACTAATTAATACCTTTTGCTCGGAACCTGGCAACTCCAAGAGTGCTACATCGGTCACAGCAGATGTATGCCCAAATTCTCGATCGAGGAAAACACCTGATGTTGTATCGTATATCCTCACCGACTTATCAGTGGAGGATATGCCGGCGAGAATTGTGGGTCGTCCTGGTAGAGGGCCAGGCGTACCTAGCGCAAGAGCATCTAAAACCACGGCCTCCGATGCTTCGCCATCAGTGACTCGAAATGAAGCTAGGAGACGGCCACTAGCTATATCATACGTAGCTACAGTTCGATCAAGGAGTGAAACAAGGATGCTTGCTGGGGTTTCATGGCAAACAACGACCGAAACTGGCGAGGTTTTCAGGGTGATTATTTTGAAGGTGACTGCAGCCATCATCTCCTGTCCATCATCTGCAACCCTCTTGATGATCCTACGTAGACAGATGTTTCGATCTGAAGACGCTGATATCAATATCTCACCATTCTCAGCAAATTGAAGACATCCTACACTAGCAGAGTGGTCTTCCATAGTCTGTAGCAGTGTCCACGTCTCTCCAACAAACCGATACAATTGTACGCACCTGTCTCTTCCCGCCGAGGCTAGGAGAGTCACCCCTTCACGTTCAGAGATGGCCAGATCGGTGATCTCAGAACTATGAGCCTTGGTCTCAAATATACAGATCTCTTGGGAAGGCTTTAGGTCCAAGTTCAATTTCATGACCTTGATCACGCCTAGCTTATCCCCGATAGCCAAGAATTGCGTGTTTTTGGAGGCACGAACAACCTGACACCGATTAGGAAAGTCCTCGGATCCGATGGCTAATTTTTCTAACTCGGCTGATACGTTGAGTCTACAATTGCCTTCCAGATCCCAAAATTGGAGTGTGCCATCACTGGTCCAAGTGAGAAAAACAGCACCTGTTGGATTTTCAGGGGGGAGTAATGTTACTCCAATTACGGCGTCGCCAGGCGCCGGTATCTTGTTCTCAACGACATTGGTTTCCTGGTTGCATTTCGTGGTGGTTATCTCAATCAGATGTTTAGAATCAATTGTCACAAAGTTCTGGTCCGTAAACCCCATGGCACAAAGATGACTACCCTCCGCTTCGACTTGAGTGGCTGGTAACTCCAGAGGTAGGCTCGAATTTAGCAGAAGATCCAATTGTATCATTCTGTTAATGCCATTGCGTCCTCCAATTCGAACTACTCTCTTCTCTAGATCTATGGCCAGACATGTGATGGAGAATCCTGTATTCGTGAGCTTGGTCAGCTGTGGTGAGTCGACAGCTAAAATGCAAAGGTCGCCTTTCTCTGTGCAAACTAGGGCTTCGGTCTTAGAAATTGCAGCGATGCACGAGAAGGTACCTTCGCTCAAGGGTCCCAGAAGACAGTTTCGTCCCATTAATGTTTTGAGAGTGGGTAGCGAAGTTCCTGTCTGAACAGTTTGATCAAAGCGCCAAACCTTTATGTGTCGTGTTCCTACACTGTACAAGTTAACATAATGCATCGACCTAGTGAAGTATACTTACGTAACAATATTGCTTCCCACCCATATCATGTCTTTGACGAAGCTTGTACATTTGTTGCTGGAATGAAGTCTTGTGAGATGGCCCTTAACAGACCAAACATTTAGAAAGCCATCATTCGGAGACCCTAAGCTTGCTAGATATAGCTGATTTAACTCCGAGTCAAACGAGCTGAAAGCCACCGCCCGGACGCCATATGTATGTTCGTTGAGAATGGCTAAAGGAACATCGGAAGAGCCATCCTGTAAGGAGAATATTAAAACCCTTGGGGTGTATCCTGTCTAAGATAAGTTCAGCTCAGTCCTGTATTCTCCCCAAGATTACAGTTCTTTCACATACCTCGCCCACTGCTAAAAGCTTACCATCATGGCTAATAGATAGACATGTTGCTGCCTTAATCCTCTCTCGACTAGTCCATGTTTTCGGTGTCGAGGAATCACTCCAATCAAAGCTATTGTGCGCGTTGTTTGGGGAGTACGAAGTCGTGGATTCTCTGGAGCTTGTGAAAGCTCTTTTCACGTCGCTAGCAAAGCAAGACGGGGTAGAAGGTGTGATAGAAGCTATATTTGGAGGCGAACTAGGTACTGCAGTTGGACGGGCCCGAAAGAAACGCTGAATGTGCCTGGACGTAGCGGTATCCGCTTGACCAATGGTTACGACCACGGCTGCGGCTCCTGCGCAATAAGCAAAAAGTGACGAGGATGCAGCAGTATCGAATGCAGTAGGAGATGAAACAGTGGCACCGATGATTCTTTTCAATGAAAGGCTCGAATCGCACAATCTTGATCGATGTGGAGACCTTGGGGGAGGAGTGCGCGCATAGGGAGAATTGGAGGGCGTCAGTCGCAAGCCAAGTCCAGAATTCGCAGAAAAGGTCTTAGGATTTGAAGGAGTTGAAGTCATCTCTTGCAAGCCATGGGGATATATAAGGTGATTGGAGATGGAGATGGAGGAGCAATTGGTGGAGAGGGCATCGAGGAAGGCTTGGTTCTGTCAGTCTTTGTACAATGCGAGGCTCAATTGATTGTTTTGGTGTCGTCGCGGGGTAGGACTGTTTACTTACAGCGTGGAATGTTGAGCGAAGGGACTCAATAGGGAAAGGACGAGACGAAGGAATGCGCGGTAGTGATGAATGAGAAGAAGGAAAATAAGGGGGGTCGAGAGAGCGTGATGCAGGAAAGCAAAGGATGAAGCTGAATAGATTGTACAAACGGATCTACAACTAACGACCAGGAAGAGCTGTCTGTCAATCAAAAAGGCTAATCGTGCCTGCGCTCGTGCTGGGATTCGGCTGCTCTACGGCGCGCTTCTTCACTTACCAAGGTGCATCCCAGTAGAAGCTCCCTCTACGCGAGTTCATGGCAACGAAACTGCTCACTCACAGTACACTGCAAGCAGCGAGCTCAAAATTCCACCACAAGATCGCGAATAGCATCGTGATATTTTGAGTTCGAGACTGCTCAAATCGATGATGGTGCAGCTATGCTGGTAAGCGGGCTACTTGTACAATCTATAATCGATCATGACAATTACGTCGCCAAGTCCTGGGAGAATATTCTCAATGCGGAGTTGAGCCGCTCTGCTCCAGTGTACGTAGGTTTTGCCAGTGTGGTATACCTGTGAGTGACTGTAGGGTTCGCGGAGCTCTTCATCAACAGTAGATGAGCGCGATAGCAAAGCCTCACCAAACTCACCAGCCAAGCTTCCAATACTCAGAGGCATATGAATCGTATCATTGCGTGTACCGGCATGCATTTTTCGCCGTCAAACTTCGATGATTTAAGGATGGGATATAATAAGATTCTTCACAATGACCAGAAGCAAGTCAGATCCCAATGCTGAAATCGTCACCGTGTCGGAGTGTAGCAGCCATGATATGTAGGCACATACGAAGCTGGTATGAAGCTAATATGGCCACATCATTCGATGTCTCTTGTGAGAGCTTCTCTTCTGGTACTATAAAGTATGCCAAGGAGTTCTCGTTAATAGCATTGGTAGCATTGAATGTCTAGCCAGCCAGCCTTGGACAGGCAACGAGCAATGACTCCGGCCTGCAAAGCATCAGGTTCTCTCTGGACATCGTTAGCAGCGTTGGGAGGAGCCATATGGCCCGAAGAAGTCGAAATCCCTGATAGCATAGTAAACTCATCTGGAAACATCAAGGTGGTGTTGCCAGAGGTGAAAATATGAGGATGGGGTAAGACATGGAGGGGATTACTAGGCACTATTGTCATCGCACACAGTCAAGTCATAGCGCTCAAAGCTGTCTGGAAGGATGGATGACGGGAACGAAGTACAAATTTGATCCAAGATATTGTTGGCCGATATGAGGCAAATGCATGTGGAAAAGAAAGGATGGCACGTCCCTATTCATTATTCGTGGAGTCGCAATAACGTTCATGCGAAAGACTCTCTGGAGATGCACGTGGAGAATGGAGAAGAGAAAGAACTAGAGATAGGAATGGAGAGGCTGGCACGGAGTATAAGTCCACCGGAGTGGAGTGGAGGACTGGCGAGAGAGAGATCGATCCACTCCCAACCCAAGTAACGATTCTGTCCAACAACAGCACAGCTTTAGTACTCGATGGTGGCTGCATTTCAGAGGCTGGGCTGGACTGTTTGAAGGGAAGCAATGATGTCAGAGGTCAAAATGCCTTGCGCATGCTCATTCTCGTACAGGCGGTCGGTAGTACAGCTACGGTACGGTATGGTATGGTAGGGTACGTACGACAGACCTTGTTGGTCAGAGGTCACCCATGCCATGCCCATGCCATGCCCATGCAATGCAATGCAATGGAAAGAAATGGAATGCGCGGGTACCTGAGATGCCTAAGAAAGAGGCAGCTCTTTCTTGCCTTACAATACATTGGGTGGGTGTGATTCCAATTCCCTGGAGCGGCACATAACAAGCACAATGCAGTTAATACCGTACAGCTGAGACCCGTAATGGAGGAGCCCAGACCAGTCGTTTCCCTGTCAGCATGATGGGCCATCATCAGCATCCATGTCCCCCAGTCAGTGAGTGCCTCCACCGTCCCCTCCCCCCGCCATCATCATTCCAGGACAGCATTTTCTATGCTCAATGCGAGAGATACTCGACACTCGATGCCCGTCCAACCCCGATTACCTGACAGGCTCCGACGGCACTACTGCTGCACCCTTACCCTTTTGTCTATCACTACTATCCCGTTCAGTTGTTTAGCCCTACAGACTCTTCAACAGTTACAGCCTCCAGGTTACGTCATTCCTCAACCCCGTCCATCGATTCAACAAAGGCCTATACATCCACATTGGTACTTATTAGGTTCTACTCAGCAACCAGCATGGAAGAGCATGCGCACCCCCAAAAGAGGAAGACGAAGGGACCACGGTATCAGTGAATGTAAACATGCCATTCTTCCGAGTCACCATGATGACATGACTTGATTCTGTGGACAAGCGCCTTTTCTCCCGCGAGACTGACTAAGGTAGCTTCTCACCGCACCCCATGCCACCATCCACATTCTGCATCGTGAATCCAAGCTGCTGCGACTCGCTTCCAGTCTCGTGTGCTACGTGACTCTGCTGCCGTCTTTACTTTATTTACCATCTCCAAGCCTCCTCTCCTCTCCTTCTTCTTCCTTCTCTCTTCTTAACCCTCATCCCATTTCCGCATTCTCCCTTCCTGATAAGCTGCTACAGCTTCCAACAAGCCGTTGAAGGGCCAATTGGTACTGTCGCTGTCAGCCTCTTCTACCCCACCATGGTTCGAATTGACCACCACGAATATCTTTCCGAGGAGGAGAAACGCCTCAAAGAAGACCGTGACCGTACTAAGTACTGGAAGAGATGGGGACCCTACGTTGCAGAGCGGCAATGGGCAACAGGTATACTGCCCGCAAGAGTCGCAGCGATAAGACTTTGATGATGCTGACTGCGCACCGCAGTTCGCGAGGATTACAGCGCCGACGGAGATGCCTGGAGTCGTAAGTTGATTCTAATGCGACTGCCACTAGCTTCAACCTGGCTAATAACATGATTGCCAGATTTTCCCCACGAACACGCCCGATCAAGAGCCTTTAGATGGGGTGAGGATGGAATAGCGGGTGTCTCTGACACTCATGGGCTGCAAAACATTGCATTTGCATTTTGGAATGAGGAAGAGTATGAATACTACATTTCCACTTCACTGCATATCACCTTATGATGGATACTAACTAGCACCAGTGACTTTTTGAAGGAGCGCCTTTTTGGACTGTCGAATCCTCAAGGCAATCATGGAGAGAGTATCAAAGAGGCCCATTTCCATGTTGACAACACCCCTACGGTTAGTAATAAATGTAGAAACTGGTTTGCTTCAACTAATTGTGCCATAGCATTCGTACATGAAAATGCTGTACAAATATCCCCAGAAGAAGTTCCCATACGAAGATCTGATTGCCGAGAATGCAAGACGAGGAAAGGAGGATCGAGAATACCAAATCCTTGACACGGGAATTTTTGATGAAGATAGATATTGGGATATCGTGATTGAGACAGCCAAGGAAGCTGACGACCCTGAGGAGTTGCTCTTTCGAGTGACTGCCTGGAACCGAGGACCAGATCCTGCTCCGCTCCACATCGTACCTCATGTCTGGTTTAGAAACACATGGGCATGGGGTCACGAAGCCGCCGACAAGAAGCCGTCTATACATCAGCTCGAAGAAACGGTCGCACATACTAAGCATTACAAACTAGGCGATCGCTACTTTCAGCTATCACCCTCCCCTGGTGTTGGACCAAGTGGTCAGGATGTTCAGCCGGAGCTTCTCTTCACTGAGAATGACACAAACTACAAAGCCCTGTACGACGGAAAGAATGAGCAACCATATGTCAAGGATGCCTTCCATCGGTATATCGTTAATGAAGAGAAGACGACCATCAACCCGAATAAGTCTGGAACCAAGTCTGCCGCTTGGTTTGCTTTCAATGAAGCTGGCGGCGTGGCACCCGGTGAGTGTGCCGTTGTTCGCTTTCGTATCTCCAAAAAGTATGAGGGCTACCTCGATGAAGAGCTATTTGACGATGTTATTGAGAAGCGGAAAGAAGAAGCCGATGAGTTCTACTATCGCATCAGCCCTCTTCCTATGGCCGATGACCTCCGTAATATTCAACGGCAAGCTTTCGCAGGAATGATGTGGACCAAGCAATTCTACCACTTCATTTGGGACCAGTGGGCTAATGGGGATCCCTCTCAACCGCCACCACCGCCAGACCGCAAAGCGGTTCGAAATACCAATTGGAAGCATATGCATCTGGATGATATCTTGTCCATGCCAGATTCTTGGGAATATCCGTTCTTTGCTGCCTGGGACTCTGCTTTCCATTGCATACCCCTCGCAATGATTGACCCCGATTTTGCCAAGAAGCAATTGGATCTTTTCACTCGGGAATGGTATATGCATCCCAATGGACAATTGCCAGCCTACGAATGGAATTTTGGGGACGTCAACCCTCCTGTCCACGCTTGGGCAACGTTTAGGACGTTCAAGATCGAAAGAAAGATGTATGGCCGTCAGGATCTCGACTTCCTCGAGAGAGTCTTTCAGAAACTTCTCCTCAATTTTACCTGGTGGGTGAATCGGAAGGACTATGATGGAAAAAACGTCTTTGAAGGAGGCTTTTTGGGCCTTGATAATATTGGGCTTTTCAATCGCTCAGAACCCCTTCCTACAGGCGGAGTCCTCGAACAAGCTGACAGCACTGGGTGGATGGCATTCTATTGCTTGTGCATGTTGAACATCGCTCTAGAATTGGCAAAGCACCGAAGAATTTACGAAGACATTGCCTCCAAATTCTTTGAGCACTTCATTCTTATTAGTGATGCCATGACATACAAATCTGGCTCCAAGGAAGAGCAGTCTTTGTGGAACGAGGAGGATGGCTTCTATTACGATGCCATCTCTTGGGGTGGGCCCTGGACCCAGCAATTGCCTATCCGATCTCTCGTAGGCTTAATCCCGCTCTACGCAACTTTGACCTTGGAGCCTGAGCTTGTCAATAAGCTACCAAACTTCAAGAAGCGAGTTGACTGGTTCATTGAGAATCGGCATGATGTTGCGGAACGCAACATGGCTAGCATCAAGAAAAGAGGAAAAGACAATCGTATTCTCTTGTCTCTTGTTAGCAAAGACCGTCTGGAGAAGATCATGAAACGCATGTTGGACGAAGATGAGTTTTTCAGCGAGCATGGAATCCGCTCACTCTCCAAATACCATGCTAAACACCCGTACTCGATGAACGTTAATGGGCAAGAATTCAAAGTAAGCTATGTTCCCGGAGATTCGGACAGTGGCCTCTTTGGTGGTAATAGCAATTGGCGAGGTCCGATTTGGATCTGCGTCAATTTCTTACTTGTAGAGTCACTGCAAAGATTTTACATGTTTTACGGCCCCTCACTCCAGGTTGAGTGTCCAACGGGATCTGGAGATATGATGCATCTAGGACATGTCTCAGAGGAACTACAACATCGCCTACAGCATTTGTTTGCTCGTGGCGACGACGGTCGTCGCGCTGTTAACGATGGGAATGACATACTAGACTTTGATCCGCATTGGAAGGACAATCTGTGGTTCTACGAGTTCTTTGATGGAGATTCCGGCAGAGGACTTGGAGCAACCCACCAATGTGGCTGGACTGGTCTCATTGCAAGAATGATTCACGACACTGGGTGAGTAAGCTGCGTTGAAATTCAGCCGAACAAGACTAATATATAGATCAGAATCAGCTGCAGGTTACCTCAAACACCTCGCACTCCATCGTCAGGTATGGCGCACTACTTTGATGATATATTTACACGCCACGTGGGACAGCCAAAAAACGCCAAGTCTCCTAGGCAGTACATGCGTCGCTCTTCCACGACTCGATCTATGGGAGCGCGTAGTGACTTTGATAACTCTATGAATGGTGATGATGACGATGCCCGATCAATCGGCAATTCAGTTGCACCAGAAAATCCAGAGAGAGAGCGAGAACGGAGAGAAGCTGATGTTCATGTCGCAAATTATGTATCTGAACAATTGGAGAGGGTCCGCAGCAATCAATCAGCAGACGGATTTGCTGGTGGAGATGAGTTCGAGGCTCAATTGGATGAGGGCTCGTAGAGTAAGGTCATTCAGTGTCAAGGGTCAAATTCGATTGATTTCTTGTGGTACATAACTTGATCCCTCTTAGCATTGGCGTGAAGGCATACACTAGTGGTAGGAACAAGCATAGAGCAAATAGAATTACCAGATAATAGATACATGTAGCTTTTCTTGCTACTTAAATGATTCACTCCACTAGAAACATTGAGTACCATGCAGACTGAACAATTGTCCGAGTAGCACATCTCATCTGTAGCATCATCCGTAGCACGGGAGCAGTGAATGTGTCACATTAATCGCAGCGGCAATTTCATGACGGTCCAATACAAGCGCCGAAGCCAAACACGCCGCCTCATAAATACAGTATCAAAGGCTGAAACTACTTCGGCATCTCCAACAATCACAATTGCGATAGATATAATTTAGCACAAGGAGTTTTGATGGTTCTCTAATTCCACATCATATACACTCGATTTTGCCATTGGCCAGCTGCCGTGCAAAATCTCACCTAACTACTACCGCAACGACCAAAAAGAAACAATAAGTTGGTATTTTTACAACGCATCTGTGAGCAACTTGTTCATCTTGGCAATTCGTGCGGATACGCTCAAATCAATCGTTCGGTCACCGATCTCGACAACAAGTCCTCCAAGGATGTCACTGTTCACCTGTGTATTGTTAGAATGCTTCTATGGATGATTTGACCGACATGGCTTGCCTTGTTTGTGACCTTGAGCTTCTTTCCTTGGCCAACATATTGAGACTTGGCCACAGCAGACTCGAGCCTGGACAGGGTTTTACTGTCCAGGGGCTTTATATTATTGTAAGCATGATGTATAAGACTACGAGGGCATTCTCCTGGTATGCAACGTACCGATGCACTGGTGACCGTCATCTCCACCTCACCCTTGGAAGCTGCCATAAGCTCGGTGAATTTCTCACAAACACCCTTCAAAAGACCCAATCTGTTGTTATCGGCAAGGGTGTTCAAGAAGTTCTTAACGGTATCGGCTTTGTCTGCTCCACCGGTGTGCTTCTGGAGCTCAGCGATAATGGCGGACTTGTCCTCCACGCTAAGTGTTGGTGCAGTCATGATCGTAGCAAGCTTGGGGTCCTTGTGATAGACTTCGTTTAAGCTGCTCAATGCCTTTGCTGTGGTATCGAGAGATGAGGTCTTCACAGCTGCCGTGTACTATTCCAAGCCATGTTAGCCACCTCTGCGTCCGAATCATATCCAAGCAATGATAATGGAGCGCCAATTGACCATGGTGAGGCTAGATCTGCCATTGTAGAAATATGAGACATACCAGAGCGCTGGCATAGGTACCATCGAGACCGTAAAGAGCCACAGGAGGCTTCGAGTCCGGAGCAGCAGGAGTTGCGTAACCTCGGAATTGCGCGATGGTGATGGCTCTAGGAGCCACAATGCTCTGAGGCACAACTCCGCGAGTTGCGCGAACAGCTGCCCGACCTGAGAACATATTGGCAGAGGTAGGATGTGGTGAAGGGATTGAAGAAGGGCTGGTCGGAAGATGGAGGTTGAGGAAGCCCAGTCTTTTCGGCTACTCAAAATCGAGCTTCGGGTGTATAGTCACGTGGTTTACTCCATCGTGCAGAAGGTGCTTGCAAACATCCTAGCACTAATCCCATACCACAATGTCCAAAGGTTACAGACAGGAAATTCAGGGATCTCATTCATTTAACAGCTATTTAGAATATTAACAGGTTTAAAACATACACAATTCGCTCACGCTCCCATTACTCCATTACCTGCTCACCAACCCACCCATCCTTATAACACAACCTGAAAAGCTCCAGTGCCAAACTCAACGCCATAACCGTACCACAAATGCTTGTTCCACTACATTCCCCTGACAAGCATCTTAATCACTTCTCAACATGCTGTCGACAAGATCACCTAATGGACCCCAGAAGTCCTTACCACTGGCAAGACTGTGTTCATCGATGAACAGAACATAGTGCTTGAAACTAGTATTCAGATGTGCTTCTAGCCCAAGCTCGCGTACCACTGGATAGTGATGGCAATATATGTGAGCATAAACCCGATACATTCGTTTGAAAACTTGTCTGATCATGCTTGGGAAGGATTTTGGGAATGGAACGCCTATCAAAAGTTAGTGCCAATTAATTTTCCCACCGTGTTGACTTACCAATTCTGCTTGGGAAAACGGCCTCATTATCAATATTGCTTTGTACCCATCCCATCAAGTGCTCAATGTAGGTTGGTGCAGGCATCTTTGTTGGACGTTTATAATTTTCTGAATCCTGCCAAAGATATTCGAACCTGACACATATATTAGACTATCGATCTTGGTCAAAAGAGTGTATACAACTAACTCATCGGTTGCTTTCATCTCGGGACACGATTGTGGAGAGCAGAATTCGGTGATTGAGCCGTAGAGCAGATTGATGTGGTTGTAAAAGTCGACCACTAATTATATCAGCCACTCATTTACGAATATTTGCTGAGATTCTTACTATTTACTGCTAGCCATTCATTCTCATCTTCACCCTCGGGAAGCTTCACAATTTTTCGTAGACTGCCTCCCCCAAGTGTGGCTTCGGCATATTGTCTCAGTTGGTAGCTCGTCGTGCCTTTTGTGGCATTTCGTGGTCTGAATTGGTTTCGCGTCCGCTGATTACTATTATAACCTTTCTGTGAGCATGGTGATACATATGTAGCTTCAGGGGTCTGCACGAAATAGTCGTCCCCAATGGGTTCTGCACATGCTTCAGGTGTCGCCATCTGAGAGATTGTACAGACAGGGGATAGGACTTTAGGAGCACGAGGGCTCAAGAACTGGAATAATGAAGCCATGACTGGAAGTAACTAACACTGTGGTGATGAAAGAGGACATCGTGTGCGGAGGTCAAGAAGTTTGGGACGAGCGGTTCTGCAAAAGTACTTTCTACAAGCATTCCACGCGTTAGCTAGGCAATCTGTGCTGGCAATGTTGATTAGGAGTGGATAACGAAAGATCCAGCTTACGTACTTATTTGGAGACGTATAAACCCCAAATTGCAAAATAAATAGACGAAAAGGCGTTGTGGTGGATCCAGAATTCTGCGTGAAGTGCAATCGTGACAAGGCGAAAGATTGAGAAATCGCACCGCAAGGCTGAATAACTGTTTACCTCATTTACACGGTTGACGGAGTAGCAACGGGGCATAGAGGAAGAACTATTTTCCATGTTACCAAATCCAGTTAAGCTCGCCCAGCTTCACCACCGCATGCTTCAGTCCCAGTTTACTTGCTTGCAGGACTGCATTGCAATTCTGGCACAAATACTTTCTCTTTTACTCGACGCACCGCATGATGCATTTTTTGCACTTCCATATCCATTGCCCTCATGATTGGCGATCCTGAGCTCCTCCACAGGAGAAGGAGACCGGACAACACGATATGTCGACTCCTGCAAGCAACATTCGCGTCTTCGTACATTGGACTGAGCAAACAGTCTTTGCTGGAGAGGACATCGATTGTACTATAGTTTTCAAAAACATTGCTGCTGGTGCAGTACCGCCACGCACATTCCTATACCCAAGCAGCAATGGGCTTGCTCCAGGAGCCGAGGGGAAAGGCTCAGCTACTCAAAGCAGAGCTTCGTCAAACCTGAGTCCACGTCGTTCTAATGTCAATAGGGGACATCGATCGACACTATCACTAAATGCCCCCGCAGGATCCTGGAGAGCACGCCCAGACTCTGGCTCGTGGACTGGGGGTTTTCCAAACCCGCCAGCAGTTGAGGGTAGTGGCCATAAGCGGTCGCTCTCCATTATGTCAATTGGAGCTAGCGAGGGAATAATTGAAGATACATCGTCTAGTCGGGACGGCTCAAGGCGAGGTCCCAGAAGCCATGGTCGTTCTGCCAGTCTTCAGATTGTTCCAAGGAGGGGTGGTGTACTTGGAGGCCCGTCTTCTGGTGAATTTCCCTCTTCACTTCGCTAAATCTTCTGCTAACAGAACAGCACCGTTGGGTCCTCGATCCTCTACCTACATTTCTCCGCTATTCGCCTCTAGCTTCCCATCCCCAGACTTCGAAACGAGTATTCCGATGAGACAGTCTCAGCGACCGGGTGCCATGACAGCACCAAGCACTCCGAGCACTGTTGCACCGCCACGTACTACAAGAACTCAACCATCTCCATCATTCACCCCTAGTTTCAAGTTTCCGGCAGCTCCCGACCTTACAAATTCACAGTCTAAAGAACTTCCGCATTCAAAGTCTATAGAGGAGAGAATAAGCGATGAGAATCAGTTACTATCTCCCCGGGTTAGGGAAAATGCTTCTATGATTTCTGAAAGAGTTTCTCCTGCAGCTAGAATTCTATCGCCAGCCAGTATCACCGGAACCCCGAGGAGTAGTGGTGAATTTTATTCCCTGAGCAATAACTCAACAGAAACGCTAGCATCTGAGTATTTACCACAAAAGCCGGGACGCGTTCTCAATAATGCTGGGCATATACGACGACCATCAAACTTAGCACCCGTCAATCAACACAGGCCACCTGAGACTTTGATGATGGGCTTCGCACAAATCCATGGGTCTTTCACACTCGATGCATCCTTAATCAGCCAAACCCCATTCGAAGAAGTGAAGCGAAAAGGAACCTTTGGCGGGCAAGGGGGAGGCGTTGTCGGCGTCGAGAGTCAGAAGCGAGACAGTGGTTTACTACGGAGTTTCGGGTGGGGAAATATCGGCGAGTCTCTTGGAGGTCTTCTTGGAGGAGGTGAACTCAGTAGCATGAAAGAGATGCGCGGGGTTGCCAATTCCAGATCTATACCTCTCCTGTCAACACCACAGTCGATTCTCTTCGTTGACCTGCGTCTAGCTCCTGGCCAGAGTCGGAGTTATAAGTACTCTTTCAAACTTCCTCGTGGACTACCACCCAGTCATCGCGGGAAGGCAATTAAAATATCATACAAGCTAGTCATTGGCACGCAAAGACCAGGTGGGGCGAGGGAGCAGCAAATCACTTCGGTTGAAGTTCCATTTCGGATACTAGGCAGCGTCAATAGTCATGGAGAGCTGCTTGGCCACGATCTCATGGCTCCATACATCATCCTGAATGATCAAGCACGGGTCAAGAGTATAGATGCCGGGATGTCACCGAGCATATTTGCTATAGAAAAGTCACCAAGAAAATCTTCCAAGATGCTCTCAGGAGAGTCAACCTTGGAAGATTTTCTCTCCTTCACAGATGAACTACTTGCAAAACCACGACAAAGCTCTAGTCTTGGTTTACTTTCGCCAACGGAAATCCTCAAGACTCGTCGGCAATCTAGTATTGATGAGCCTGTCACAGCAAAGGAGGCCATAGATATGGCTATATTACGCAGCAATATCGCTACAGATTCGCAACAAAGCGCCAACAGGTTTGAGATAGCTCGCAGTGGCAAACGTGTCGCCGTAGTGATGCTTGTACGACCTTCTTATCGACTAGGCGAGACTGTGGCTGTGGCTATTGATTTTACTGATGCGGAAATTCCGTGTTACGCAATACATGCAGCTTTGGAAACATCGGAATCTATAGATTCGGGCATTGCTTTACGTTCCGAGGCTAGCATTCTTAGGGTTACTCGAAGGGTCCACGTGTCGCATTCAGAGTCAACCTTATTTGCGCGGCGAATTGTTTTTTCTCCTACGATACCGGTGTCTGCAACTCCCGAGTTCATTACTAGTGGAGTGAGTCTGCATTGGAAAATCCGTATCGAATTTGTGACTCCACAAATAAGTCTTACTGAACAACGAAACCATCGTCACCAAGAACCCGATCTTATTGAGGAGGTGAGTAGGGATGAACGAGGTGTCATTCTAGCTGCTGCAGAAGTCATTGACTGTGAAAGCTTCGAAATTTCCGTACCATTAAGGGTGTATGGTGCCTTAGCAGGTAATACAGAGGATGATGAGAGATCATCATCCGAGGCTGGACTTGCGGTATAAACACCCGAACTTGCTAGCTAGCATTCCTGTATTAGATATAGAGCCTTTGTAAATACTTCAAGCATTCAAGTCCTGCTTCGTATAAAGTTGTCTTCTATTATAATTCTTAACATGCAATTTTACAACGCTAGAGTACCTAAAATACATGTGTCACGTGATTTCTGTTTCTTACTATAAAAAATTAGGCGGTCTACAAATCCGAGAGAATACGATAGAAGCTAGGACAATTCTTTAAGATTCTCTTTCCGCCTTCTACTGGGTTGAAGGTACTGAATGGATCTTGAAGTCTACTCGGCTCTAGTTTCGATCTGTTTGCACGTCATTTTTCATTTCAGGGCTTGAAAAATGTCCGTCCTCAACAGCCACAATGAAGAAGAGGTGGAGCAATCTTCGACACTGGAGTCAGCTCCTATAATACAGAGTACCTTACGATCAGCTCTTCACAGCAACAAAGGCATCTTCCTGATTCTTCTGTCCGAGATGGTCGGGTCCTCTATGGATGCTATTGTCCGTTTCGTGCAGCAGGGGGGGCATGGAATGCATCCTTTTCAGGTATGTAATTTGATTGGTCAGGGGTAGTGGTTTGGTATACTGACCATGTATAGATTATCTTCGCACGCATGAGTATGACATTTTTACTCAGTTCTCTGTATATGTGGTGGAGAAACGTGCCGGATTTTCCACTAGGAAACCCAGGTGTCAGAGGCTGGCTTCTCTTGCGATCAATTTTCGGGTTTTTTGGGCTGTTTTGTTTATACTGTAGGTTCTCACCAAATCGAAGTCGAAGACCTTGCTCATGAGATCCAGATTCGGTACATTATTTACCTCTTGCAGAAGCAACGGTCTTTAGGTTTCTAGTCCCTCTATGTACTACTTTGGCATGTTCGATGTTTCTGGGCCAGAGTTTCGAGAAGAAGGAGCTGGTAGCAGGACTCGTTGCCTTGATTGGTGTTGTCCTCATAGCTCAACCAGAAAGCATGTTTGGTGAGGCCAAGGGTAATTTCAATAGGAGCAGTGCTGGAAATATTGATCATGTCACCTCTGCGCAGCGGTCGCTTGCTATTGCCGCCTCTATACTAGGTGTATTTGGGGCTTCTGGGGCTTACACTACCATTAGAATCATAGGGGATAGAGCTCATGCTCTCATCTCCGTCAACTATTTTGCAGCCTTGGGTACGGTGGGCTCGGCATTCGCTCTGCTTGTCATTCCTGGCATCGGATTCTCGCTACCTCAACACCCGTCTGAATGGGGTCTCCTACTAGTCTTGGGTGTTCTGGGTTTCATTCTTCAGTTCCTCTTGACTGCAGGTCTACAACTCGACAGGAGCAGTAAGGCAACCAGCATGTTATACGCTCAAGTTTTGTTTGCCTTAGCATTTGACTGGGTGATATGGAATGCCCTTCCGAACCAGTGGAGCTGTTTTGGCGGACTTATTGTCATTGCTAGTACTCTCTGGTCTGCTTTACACAAGTCACGGAACGCTGAGACAGCTACCAAGGTGTCTGTTTTAGATGAGGAGAGTGCTCTGCTTCACACACGGGAAGAAGATTCCTGATCCGGCCAAGAGCCTTGAGCTTTGAGCTTTGAGATTTGCATGCAATATAGAAAGATTAGCGAGCAGCTGTGTGCTATCATACACCTGAGATCCCTGGCTGATATCACGTATTATGTCCATCTATTAGCGCCTGGCCCCAGTTCCAAGTTCCATTTCTAATGGCTTTGGGCTCCTACCCTGAAACGTGGAGGAAGGCAACCTATATTCCAGAATTACCATTTATCCCTGCAAGGCGAAGAAGATAACTGAGAACTTATACTCTGCCAAATGACACCTTTTTATTTGATAGCTGCTACCAAACACTATAATCAGACATTCCTACTACGATAAATTTGGATACTTTGTCCTGATTTCCTTTTTTTAACCTAGCTATCAATCAGTATTAATGGGCTATGTGTGGTTGTTCTAGTGTATTGTTTGGATTTTAGAGCTTACCTTATTCCTTCAATTCCTTCAAGTCTATATACAAAAATAAAATTACGAAGATAGATCCCATAGTAGATATATAAACCATACTATAAAACTAAAGCACAAAAGTAGGCTTAGATTACCCCCACAGTATATTCTAGGCCTATATATAAACTATATAGTATTTATAGATTACTATAAATATAAAATCGGTCTGAGCTATAACATATGTTTGAATATTTACTAGTCTACGTTATATTTCGCCAGAACATTTACTCTCTTACTTAGGTAGTAATAATACCTACTTAGTAATTGGGTATTGTTTAATTTAGGTCTCGAGGGTAACTTAAATGAAACATAGTCACTTGACTACTAGTTATATAATAAAATTAGTTGATACTAATAGTCCCTTATATTTTCGGCGGCTTTCTATATGTCGGTATATCATTATTGGATCTCAATCTCGACCTCGATCGAACACTCGTTCGAACTTACTACAAACACCACCTGTTTGCAATTACGTAGTACTACGAACAAGAGGTCGGATCGATGCCTACATTACGTAGCATTACGAACGGAGGATGAATCGATACCTATTCTGGTTGTTCTACAAACAGATGAAGGTATTGATAAGACCTCCATCACACTCACTTAGAACAGAGAAAAATATACACATTTTACCTCACGCATTTTGACTGTTATTGATACAGCTGAAATGAGAGGTATTCCAACACTATACATTATTTTTCTTTATTCTCCTAGAAAAACAGCAATTACCTATTTGTTTAAAGGCGTTACTATGATATAAACAAGGTATTTCGGTTTTTATTACATTTGGCTTTTACTCTAAATGGAGATAATTCTACTTGATTTGATTTGATTTTTGATATTCTCACCTGAGCCTCCTTTGTCTTGCTATTCTACTCTAGGACGTCAAGCTCCTCCAATTTTGTGCGTAGGTGTTATAATATTTAACAGGCGAGTATCTCTGTATATCAGAAGTAGTGTTTTACAACCCTCCTGTATTTCAGAAGTAAGGAGGTGATCACATGCGGAACACGAACACACGTGATTGTTACACAGGCATACATATATTCACCACCCCTTAGCAAGGGATAGAAGCAATTCACTCAACTCTTCGACCCCTATACTTGCAGATAACACAACCTCCCATTAAGCACATGGTTCATGAGAGTCACCTCGAGTCATACGTGACCTGCAACCCCTAAGCGTGAGGACCCTAAGGTATGTAGCTAGTATTATTGTTGAGGACAGCAGGTCGTAGTTAGTCGTACCCAATTACGCAGTCGCTTTTCACCTCCTCCCACCTCATTCATCAAGAGCGCGATTCTTTGACTTGCAAAATAAACCAGGCTAGAATCAACACCAATTTAACTCCGATTGCAAAATTCTTTCCACCATGGCTGCCAGTCCTACCAAAGACCATCCGCCCATTGATTGGGCGAAATGGGAGCCAGCAGGGGAAGGAGACGGTAAAAAACCCAACCTGCACTTGATTTCCAAATATCAGAATCAATATTGAATTAAAGGATATTGAACTAACATCTCCAGTTCGATCACCATGTCCAATGCTCAACGCCCTAGCAAACCATCACATCCTCCCACACTCCGGCAAAGGGATTACTAAAGCCATGGCTATCGACGCACTCACTAAGTCTATCAACCTTGATGCCTCCATCGCCAAAGTTTTCGCCTCTGTCGCTGTTCGAGCCAACCCGAATCATAGCGCCGGTTACTTCGATCTCGATCATGTCGCTAAGCATGGTCTTATTGAACATGATGTCTCGCTTTCTCGTAACGATATTGCGTTTGGAGATAACCACAGCTTCGACAAGCATATATGGGAGAGGGTTAGCGAGACATATCGTGATGCGATGGAGACAAGCTTTGAGCTTGCGAGTAAGGCTAGGTATGATCGACTTATGGCGAGTAAAAAAGAGCATAAGAAGGCGGGGAAAGATTTCCAGTATGGAATTAAGGAGTTTATTCTTAGTTATGGAGAAACTGCTTTGTTTTTGGGTATACTTGGAAGTCCGAATGAGGGGAAGATCCCACTTGAGTATTTAAGGACTCTATTTCGTAAGTGATTCGCTTGTCTAAGGGAGGCAGAAGTTAACAATATTTAAAGAGGATGAGAGAGCTCCGTACAAGGAGGGCTGGAGACCGAGCAACCGGCCAATTACACAGTCCGATATGAATCATATGATTATTAAACTGATAGCTGCAAATGAACACAAGAGATCTGAGGCAGCTGATGTAGCTTTGGGGACGGCACATGCTGTTACCAGTGCTGTGACTGGTCTCGTACGCTCATATTGCACAATAATGTAATATGCAGCCAACAGGATGACGAAGACTCAAAATTGAGGTATGTGTAGTCTCATTGCTCAGGATTCCAAATGTATAGTCCAGAAGTTGCCATCACTTAATTTTGGCCCTTTTTAATTTTGTAATCTAGGTTCAGGTGTGCTGCCACTTTGAAGATAACGCCTCGCTAAACCAAACGCTGTTTTTGACGACGAGCTTGAGAAACTTTCCTAGATTTGCCCACATGGAATCTAATTTATAAACATAGAAGTTAGATAATTTATATATTTTTAATCATATTAGGAATACAAATTTTTCTTAACAGGAGAAAGAAAACAAAAGAATTCAAATATTGGTGCAGAAATGGTTACGGGCCAAGACCTACCACCTAGTACTGTACATGCTTGTTTGTAAGCTCTATTTGGGGAATACTTTGGACTCTCCTGTGACTAATGCGCGGAGCATTTAATATCTAATTCATTATCCTGTTCCCAACACCCTATGCGTTGTAGTATAAGAAAGGAAGTCATATTCGACTACATAACCCTAAACCATAGCTCGAGGAAATCAGAGGCGGGCTAGAACAGACTCAGCAGAGGAAACCGAGACCTCACGGCCAGGCTCCTTTTCTGCATAGACAATCTTGCCATGGTCAACAACGAGGGCATATCGCGCCGTGCGTTCACCACTGGTCCAGCCGAGCTTCTTAGAGAACTCAGTCCCGGTGTCGGAGAGGAAGAGCTGTGAATATACCCAATTAGCATTTGTTCCCAAAGACTACACGAGAAGGACAAAAGAACTAGTTTGATAATGAGCCGGGGAAGTAAAAGTGGAAGATATGTATACAATGTCGTCGCCCTTGATCCCATTCGCCTTTCCCCATGCGCTCATCACCCACGCGTCGTTGAATGCAATGCAGGCGACGATATCAACCCCCTTGCCTTTTAGCTGGGTCAGATTCTCGATGTACCCTGGGAGATGTCTTGCCGAGCAGCCTGGAGTGAAGGCACCGGGAACGGAGAAGAGCACGACCTTCTTGCCAGCGAATTCTGGAGACACGTTCACCTGTTAGCATGTAGCGGTTCAGATTGTATAGAAGGGGGGGATGGGATAGAGTAAAATATATGGGCAATTGAGTACTGGACTGGGGAATTTCAAAACAACCTTTGGAAGCATCGTAGCTGATTGGAATCCCACATGCAGTAATGTCGCCTTTGTCTTCGGTATAGGGGACATAGGTGAAGCTGATCCCTTCGGGGAAGCTATCTCCAACTTTGAGTTCTGCCATGTCTGTCGGCTTTGCTTGCGTGCTTGTCAACGTCGGTTAATGTACTCGTCAATGATCTAGAAGGCCGAATTCGGGGTCCTTGTTCCTGTACTTGTTCTTGCCGCCAAGGTACTGTATGTATTTGGATGTAGGCCGAAACGACGTTGAATTCGGTTCGAGATGTTTAGATCCCACAAGCACCACAAGCGGATTGCACCATTGACCCCGCCCCGCCTTCCGCATTCCGGCCGCCGGCGGTAAAGCTAAGCAGCGGCCGATGACTAACGAGTCACTTTTAAGGATTGATCGGCAAGCCACTAGGGACGAATAAGGGTGTAAGCGAACAATTTTCCAAATGTCACAACTTGCTGCTCCAGATCCTTATAATAATGAAGATCCTTGTAATAATGAGTCTTGTTTTCACCTGGGAAGAACATTGAACTCGTCATCCGCCGGCGGGTTGGAACTATAGAAGCGGTAAATTGGTCAATTCTTCAAGTATTCCTTCTCTAGAGACTAGGCACAATCTTCTACAATAGCGTGCCATTGGGCCCAATTTTGTTGGATGAGTAGGTGTCCATCAGCATCTCTCGAGACACATATCATTCTTTGCACTTGCCTGAGCATCTCGTGTATCGCATAGCATGGAGTCATTTTCGTCAGAATGGCCTTTCATAAGCAGGCATCAGATCAGAAAGTGAGATATCTACGTCATTGGTGGGCAACGGGGCCGGGCCTGAGAATGCGTCACTACTGGTGGCAAGGGCCGACTTGAACCGCTATCAAATACAGTCTGAAGGTCAAGTATAGCAATAGAGTACCAAGTACGAAGTCGTAGCTCGGTCTCGAAAGGCGTTTGACTTGCCGTCTCAAGGTTAAGATCAAATGGTTGTCCAATGCGGACTGCAGTTGCAACTAGAGTAGAAACTGCTCGTGAGCCATTGCGTGCTCGAAGTCTAAACTTGGATGCTTGCAACACTCTCAAATCAGCAGTAGCAAGTAGCCCAACTCTCACATGTAGGACTTCTGCGACTAATTAAAACTTTGAGCTAAGTGAGGTCTTGTTCGACTTGAAGTTGCTGCAGACGTTCTTGATTGCACAGAATAAGTGTTTATGAGTAACCCTAAAATCCTTATCAATCCGATACAAATATATAGCCACTAATACTGAGATGATCATATTTTGATACGCTTTGGCATTGACATCAACCCTTATTACCAAATAGATAGCCCGAATAAGCCAACCTATCCGTCCTGGGGTATGGGCTTTATCACACTGCGGTGGAAGTATGGGTTGCTTCATGAGGATATAAGTAAATTCCAAGAAAAATATAGAGGCCTAGAGAGACCGGCTAGCATATATATATATATAGGCCATGCTTTCGTGCTCCGGTAAGCTACTCTTTCAAAGAAAAGGAAATAATCCGGGTTCCCCCCTTGCCCCCAACAGAAAAGGCTCCCAGTGGTCTTAGAAAGACCAATGAGAAACACTCCAACATCTGTGAGCACCGAAGAACCTTCCCACCGCCATCATCGTCACCATCCACAACGGATCCCTATTGCTTCGTGAGATACTCAGTAGCCAGAGTGCAAATCGCGACGCTTGGCTGCGGCAACGGGCGCGATGGGGGAGATTGGGGTCAAAAGGCTGGTGGCGTTGTTGATGACGGCTGACATTCTGGAGACAACAGCGGTAGTGACAGGCTCGACTGGTGCTTCCCATCCCAGCTCGACGGGAAGACGTTCATTCTCTATTGTCCACAGTCAGACTAGATCTCAGGCACAACGGCGACGCTTTTCTCCATCCAGCGAGACTTACCGAAGAAAAACAAGATCAGGCTCTTGTTGACAGTTGCAGATTCTAAGTCCCCAAAGACGATAACTGGGGCAGCCACCTCTCCGAGACTGAATGCCTCGGCTGTCGTAGTGAAGGTGTAGTTGGGGTTGGATGCTTTTGAGGCGAGTTGACGTGCGATCTTACCATTGGCTAACTGGTCTGCGGTGAGGATAGGATCGGGCCAGTATGCCGTTGTTGTATCGAAAACGGTCTGGTTGAAGATATGATTATTTCCAAAGAAAGCATCGGAGCGACTAGTGGTTTCATAGTTAGCATTGCACGAACTAAGGGCGGTTGGGAGCGTGTTAGAAATGCTCGACCACTACGAATACCGTAATTGGTGCTGGGAGAAGAGCATATAGCTAGAGAACTGGAACTGCAAACTAACCTCAAGCTTGCGTCGTGTTCCAAGACATTATGTCGGTTGAGATTGTCCCTATGAGAGTACGGGTTAGCATTTGACAGGTTTGGTATATACAGGAGACCGAGGCTAATCCTGCCTAGATTAACAGCCGGATATATTCTTCTAGCGGGAGGCAAAGCGGTAAATCGACCTCGGGAGCTCTTACAGAGAGAAGAAAGTAGCATTAGGCTCAGGGTTGGAAACAATAGCATGATCCCACATGGTCCCAGCGAGAGTAGGATCGAAGTTGAGTCCGGATTTCAAAGCATGAATAGCGGTTTCCCTAGTAATATTTCTACCATCGTGGGGGAGGAATCCATGGTTGGCCAAGGTGTTCATCATAGGACAAGGGCCTCGAACTAGAGAACGAAGGTTAGTCTTTTATGAAGTCTCTTCTGGATTATCTTCCATACAGTCATCTGGACCGGCGGGGGCCCATTGGTCGACAGAACCTTGCGCATAGGCAGAGGAAATGGTCAAAGCAGCGGAGAGAATAACGACCTTCATTTTAGCTTCGGTATAGGACTGGTGATAATGAATGAGTGTATGAATGAACGAGAAGCTGATGAGTAGAGGTTGTTATTTCGGCAGATCTGCAATGCCTCTTTATATCTTGCACAGCATCATCCAGAGCAGCCCCTCAGCTACGTAGTAGGATTCTGTGGTCTCCGCAGCAACATTTCCAGGGGGGCTAAACTCCCCCATGAGCGAGAAAGTCGTATTCATCCTGTCTCTTTGGTCATGGAGCAAATTACGCTGCTCGAGGTATGTACCGCAATATAAATTAAGCAGGGAGATCATGTCGATTTGCAGATCGCTTGGGACTGCTATGCCATCATCTGCAACAAGAGCTCCACGGAGCGCTGCCAACGAGACGCAGATGATTACCCAGCGGCACTTGCACGACTGGAATCAATCCCACCTCGGCAGGTCTTGGGATAACTTTAATGCATAACACCGAAATTCTTGCCGTAGGGATGCCAAATTGTGGCATTGCGGATAGGTGATGTGGTAGATGTGGTTCCTGAAGACTGGGCCGATGTTGGAGGTAAACGACGGGGCGCTGAGGACTGGCATTAAGGTTAGAGACGAGCAACACCTCGTACTCGTCGCGATTGGTGAGCCGGATGACCTTTGGCTGCGGTGGCATTGAAACTGCCAGGCGGGAAGAGCTGTGGCTAGCGGTAGAGCGAAGAGCAAAGAACGAAGAACGACATGAGATGCATGGAAAGAAGGGTGCCGCCGCTATGAGCTGTGAGCTGTCAGGAGTCGCATATTCGTTATGTCTGCGATTTGACTGGTCAAGGCGCGGTGCCCTACACTCTGTGTGTTTTTGTTGTGGCTGTGATATATTACTGGCCAATACTCAGTACGATATACTTGGTCTTGGGCTCGTTGTGACCGTGATGTGATTGGTCGAGTGGTGCGATATAGTTTTAGTTCGCTTGTTCTCGTACACGCTCCCGCTCTCGCTTATGCTACGCTTCGATTTGCTTAAAGTCCCGACCTCAGCGAATGGGAATGCGGCTTTTGCGAATGCGGCTTGGGACAGAGTCTGACATCCAGCAGTCTGTGCCCATTTTATACCAAGTGAGGAGAATCTGGAGATCTTCCTAATGATTTGCTAATTTTCCGGACCTCCTACGCCATCCTTCTACTCAGAACCGTCATGACTCGGCTTCAATGCGAAAGCTTCTATCCTCCTTCCACTTGTCTGACCCGCTGACCTGCTGGCTAGCCTAAACTTAAATAGTCAATAGGTACGTACAAGCTTGGCATAACTATAAGGAGCTGTGCCACAGCCGGTAGGTATTTCGTGGCTTACCATTCAAAGGCACTTGCTTCTCGTGCTACATTCATTGCTTTCTACTGTTTCTATCCCCAGGTCTATAGCTTTGGAGTCATCGACAGATGTAAGAGTTTTATTTTACGCTATCATGCTTACAAGGATCAGAGTACTAAAAGCCCATTGTTAAGTTACTCTTAGGCAAAGGTAGACTTAATAATTACTAGACTTATTATAATTATTAATTTATATACAATCGTATGACTTGTTTTATTCATTTTGAATTAGGTTCAAATCGGGTCTAAGTCGACTTTAAGTCTAACTCAAGTCTAAACCCGGCACTAGATTCATCTACCATCTCTAACATGTTGTATCAATTCTGAGTTAAATCCAAATCAAATGGATTACATTTTTAGCTTGCATCCGTTTTAGATCCAATTTGTATCTAGCTAGAGCTAACTTTTAGTTTTATGTAGGATGGCACTAATATAACCATCCAATGTAGCTATTTCTGTTAGCTCTTGTGAATCGAACGAAGCATGTAGAAATTTGTAGCTAGTACTGAAGAATTCTGACTTTGCTAGCTAACCTATCTTCTAGCTATTAATTACTACAGATCTATTACAACATAGTACCTTAAGTACTAGTATGTATAAAAGAAGAAACGTTACAAGTAAAACATTGAGTTGGTACCTAGTTTATATGTAATATACCTAGTTATGTATTATCTATATCGTAGTTGAGGATGGCCCAATGGATACGGCAAAAGAAAGAATTAGACCTTTATAAGCTAGACCTAAGCTACAAGTAGAGGGCCTCTTCTTTTTCAATGGCATTCAATCCGGGTTTTAAATCAAATAGAGCTAGAGAGTATATTTAAATTAAGTTTTAACCCGATTTGAACTAGGCTTAAATTAGACTTAGCATCAAGCCAGAGTTAAATCTAAATCAAATCGATTGGAATTTTAGCTTAAATCCGCTTCAGATCCGACTTAGATCTTACTAGAGCTAGAATTGAGTTTCATATAGGACGGTAATAATGTACCTTACTTATATTATACTACCTCTCTATATGAATAAGCTTGAATTCTAACTAAAAGGCTCTTTCTAAGTAGCTTAGGTCTAGCTTTATCTTATACTAAGCCTAGCTCTATCTCTAAAGCCGATTTAAGCTCATAGCTTATGCTAGTGCTTATTAACTAGATTATGGTTTACTAACAAGCTAAAGGTTCATAACTAGTGTAGCTTACGTTAAATTTAAGAGCAATTTTAGAATTAAATATTAAATGTTAAGTTCAAAACGTCTATATCTTTATATATAATAATGCTATTGAATAATAATAAACTATTTTTCTGGACGATTAAAATGGTTCAATGTATCAAAAGCTGGTTACATATTAGATGATTATTATGTAATTTGTAATTAATTAAGTATTTTACATGGATATTATGTGATTCTATTTAATTAAGATTCAAACCTAGTAAGGTGGCTTGATGCCAACAATAAGTTTAAATCAGCCCTCGGGATAGGCTACCTCGGTCTATGATTAAGCTCAACCTAAATCGAGGCCTAACTAGGCTAAGTCCTCTTTAAGATCTATCCAAGCTAGACTCAAGCTGTAGCTCTAATCGTATTAATTATCAGATACATATTCTCTGAGTCGTCTAGCGACTTAGGTCGAATTTAAATCTAGTTTAGATCTAATTTAAATAAATAAAATTAATAAGTAAAGTAAGTACTTAGAGGCCCTATTTAGATATCGATTGTGTTGGGTTCACCCTAATACAACATTAGGGCATCCAAAATTATACATTCGTTCTACATGTAACGATAAAAATGAATCAAAGGCGGGATAGAGGTGCTTGGGAGCATAATAACCTTATATTGATCCGAATCCTATAGGTCTCGTACGAAGGACACAAAAAAGATAGGAAGAAAAGGAGAAAGAAACCAATTTCCATGTCATGTCTCCTTTATATGCTTCCTGGGTCCGAATCCCGTCCGACTCTGGTCATAGTCGCTTATGCTGGTCGTGTGGTCACGTGACATATATGCTGTACAATCCAATTATGACCTCTGGGTAGATCCCCCCTCTCTTTTTAGGGACCTCTCCCCCTCTATACTGTAGTATAAAATTACATAATGGTTATATAGGCTGGTTAAAAGACTAGTGGGTTCTACCTGAATCACTGGTTTAAGGCCAAAACCCCCTTGTTTTTTGTCCCAATGGTTAACCAGTGTTCTGGTTTCTGGGTTGGAAAATTTGAAAAACCACCCACGGGTCTGGTCCGGTTTTATGGGTGGTCTGGTTTTTCCGGTTTTGGTGCACAGCCTAGGTTCCGGACCCAGGAAGCATATAAAGGAGACATGATATGGAAATTCTCCTTTTCTTCCTCTCTTTTTTGTGTCCTTCGTACGAGACCTATAGGATTCAGTCGATATAAGGCTCTTAGTGCATGTTTATTGCCCATACCTTTGAACTCAGTCAAAATGAGACAGTAATAACTTTGTTGGTTTGAATTTAAACCTTAAATTCTGGTGATTGGATTAGATTTAAACTCCCCGTTCCAGTAACGACTTGTCAGATAAGAATGATCATGCAATGTAGGTACATAAAACGGCACTTATAAGGGAGCGCCTCTTTCAAATCCTTATATACCTACTGACCTACAGTGTCACCAACAGAGCTTTATTGGAAATATTGAGAATCAATAGTACTCCTTAACAGTCTTTAATCAAGTCGGACTTCACAAGCGAATATAATTCATCTATGCAAGATTGATAATATAGAATCGGGGATTAGTGATACGCGGCAAGCCCAGTCTCAGCTACACCACCTGTTGCACTTCGGCGAGCTAATATATAGAGATATATATATTCAGTGGCAATGGGCAATACTCTATCAAGTTGCGACTCCACTCTCACAGCCATCGCTGCTGCTGCTCTGGGATCTGGGATTGTTTTAAATTCCATTGCATAATCTGGTAACTGCGCTGGGCTTGCCTCGTTCACATCCGATCCCGTTATCGGACTTACGATAGGCCAAGGACTTATATTATCGACTGGAAATGCTCCAGAGCCTTTCATCGGTACTAGTAACAGTTTGAATACTAGTTGGAGCAACAGCCCTAGCGCAAATCCAATTTGTAACTTACTCAATAGTACGACTGCAAATTATGATGCTGTAACAATCACATTGAATGTCAGTCTCCCCACTGACTATAATAGATACCAGGCAAGTGTGGTACTGGCATCGGGAGAAGAAGATCCTAGTCGAATTATAAGTGGTGATTTCGATCATACAGATATAGCAGGTATCTTGATTAACGACGTTTCTATCCTTAACGATGGGTTATCATCTGGGCTTAGTGTATATAGCTCTACTCAGCCCCAGTCGGCAGATTTCAACCCAGAATTCTTCGGTTACGATTCTTCTACCGATTCCTTTGACGTTATCCGTAATCTTACAACATCTTCGGACTACAATATAATCAAAGTCGCTATTTGCGATATAGGGGACTCATTAGTGGATTCTGTATTAGTGCTATCGATTATGGCTATATCACATTCTATGTCTAGCACAATATCGAGTTCGACCTTATCGACGATCTCGACGGTATCATCAACAACAAGTTCATTACTTACTGTATCTTTGTCTTCAACGTCGTCTTCGACTTCCTCGCTCTCTTCAGATTTGAGTACAGATTCTTTGAAATATGCCCCTAGGACATCCTCAACTACACAACCATCCACATATTCAACTTCGGGTGGTGTTACGACAATGTTTAATGCGACTTCTGCCGTCTCTACAACTCCGACAGTACTTAATTGTGCCATCATCTACTTCATCAAATCCTCCAGTCCTGACCGACGCATTTCTCATTGTGGTGGAGGCTAAAGCACAGGCAGCCACCACTGATGGAATTGCAAGGCGACAAGCTGGAGGGCGTCAGATTCAACCCGGTGTAACCTTTATTAGTGTTGGTAATAGCACCGATTTTACAACCGTGTCTGACTGCACGGCGGCATTGCCCTTCACAATACTGTATTGAACGGCCAACTTAGCAACGGGACGGCTTTTGTTTCTATCCTTCCGGAAAATATTATCGATCTAGGATATACCTTGCTAGCTCTGACCAGCCTAATGGACTCTATGATTAGCTCTACATTCTCTTTGGGTAGTCAAAATGAGATCACGTATTATAACACGGTATTCCCTAGCGGTACAGCTACATTCTGTTTTGATGGAAGTAGTACATACAGTATGCTATATTTAACGACAGTGCTCCAAATATTTTTAAATGCGAGCCTATAACATTGACCATAGATTTCAAAAGTAAGTTTTCCTCCCTTTCTACTTAAAAATAAACTAAAGCTAATAAATATATGAATAAAGGTCTTACGACCTAGGTACCTGTCGGGACATCCCGAGAATTAGGCCTGATATGTTTACCGATATATCTACCGGGATGCTTCCCGATCCGTACGAAGCTCCCGAAAGGAAAAAGCAATT
>JALRME010000084.1:0-38629 GCA_026120035.1 Coleophoma eucalyptorum | reverse complement strand
GCTATCGTTATTACTATTACTATCGATATCGATGACGATACAGTGACGATATCGCGTAGATGGTGATAGGGGGTATGGTAGGAAAGGCGGTGAGGCACTCATGTTTTTCATGAATTTCGATAACCCCCTTTCGTACTTATAATTTTTGTATATAAAAATTTCTCGGTTGATAAACAACCGGGGGATACTAACGTTAGGGCGAGTAGAGGTGACAAAGAGTAAGCACAACTGCTATGATATTACGGGATCGGTTACCATAGTAATTTACAAAACGTTTAGAAAAATACAAGGGTAAGTATAGAAGTAGTAACTAAGCTCACATTTGCATTTGTTTAGTACGTACTTCGAGGTCTTGGCCCTGAGCCCTTCATTTGTCTTGACCTTTAGTTCACCAACACTACCAACGAGTAGTATTTGTAGTAAACGGTTGTCAAATCGAGGGAAAAGAGATTAGCAAGAATAAAAGGAAATTCTATCAAGTCTTTTCATTGTGAAATTCGTTTGATTTGAAAGAATCAAAAGAGAAGGCAAAATCGAAGGGCGAGAGTAGGACCCCTTGAAGTCTACAGTTTCTAAGAATGCGTTACGTTCCAAAAACACCCTACACTCCTTACTAGATTTCTTAGCGATTGTAAGTAACTAAAAAAGTTTAAACTTTAATATCAACGCGTCTGAAGTCATGGCCTTCACCCTACTACTCAAGGAATGTAATTAACGATCGCTCCGCACAGGATCATCCAAAGGGTGCTTTAGCTTCAGGAACGGAACAAAGAATGTTGCTGTTGGGATACAAGAATATGAGTAATGCAAAATCATTTCGCATCTTAAGTCCATTTGTTGACTCATCATCACAACTCGATAAATAGTAATTCAAAGACAAACACTCAACTGAACGCGTTTCTCTTTCAACGATCTGGTCAGCTAGAAATCAACTTCAACTTAGAAGGAGTACCATCGTCCCTTTAGATCGCCGCAATGCGGTCAATCATTACCGCTTTTCTAGTCGCCTTTGTATCGCTTTTGCACTGTTGCAAAGGCTTCTCCGTTACTACATCCAATGATCCAACGGTGTTAGCCAATGCGATTTTCAATGGTCCAGGGATAACAGTCATTTCAGCATCGTTTACAGGCGCAGCCACCAGCTCGGGAACATTCACTAATGGGCCTTTCGGCATTGGAAATGGTGCTATATTGACCACGGGAACAGCTGTTGGAGCCCTATCTGGCGGTGATCATTATGTTAACAACGGAGCAGCCGGTGACCCTGTCTATTGCGGTGCCAATACCTATAACGCGGCGATTTTGACAGTCAGTGTTAATGTGGATCCTGGATATAATGGAGTATCCGTGGAGTTTGTTTTTGCATCAGAAGAACAAGGGCAGGTATTTTCCTATTTATATTCGAAACACCATTTAACAAACGAATACTAGTGGCTCCCCAGACCCAGTGGGAATATACTTGGATGGAACACTATACGATGTGGACAGTAATGGAAATAGGATAACAGCACGATCGCCCATTATGCAATCACCGTATACCATCGTACCACCAAATAGTGTTACCTCGTACCCTGGTTCATCACCACCTTTGATTTTCGGAATTCCAGCAAGTGTCGGACAACATACGATGATTTTCGCTATCTGTGATGCTGGTGACTCCGAATGGGACTCAGCAATCATGGTTAATGCTCAGGGCTGCATCAACTGTAATCCTAATTTAGCAATTGACTATGTAACCATCACAACAACCTTACTTCCACAAGAAGTAGGTTTCACATCGACAATACAAGCTTCTGATACTGTTTCCGGAACATTTACTATCGGCGTGCCTGGGATTTCCACTACTACTACAACAGCAGATTCCACCACAATCACAGATTCAACTACAACCACAGATTCCACTACAACAGCAGATTCCACCACAACCACAGATTCAACTACAACCACAGATTCCACTACAACAGCAGACTCCACAACAACAGCAGATTCCACCACAACCACAGATTCAACTACATCCACAGATTCCACCACAACCACAGATTCCACCACAACCACAGATTCCACTACAACAACCGATTCCACTACAACCACAGATTCAACTACATCCACAAGCTCCACTACATCCACAGATTCCACTTCCACCACAGATTCCACTACATCCACAGATTCCACTTCCACCACGGATTCTACTTCCACCACGGATTCCACTTCCACCACAGATTCCACTTCCACCACGGATTCCACTTCCACCACGGATTCCACTTCCACCATGGATTCCACTTCCACCACAGATTCCACTTCCACCACGGATTCCACTTCCACCACGGATTCCACTTCCACCACGGATTCCACTTCCACCACAGATTCCACTACAACAACCGATTCCACTACAACCACAGATTCAACTACATCCACAAGCTCCACTACATCCACAGATTCCACCACAACCACAGATTCAACTACATCCACAGGCCTAACAACGTCCACAGATTCCACTTCCACCACAGATTCCATTACAACAACCGATTCCACCACAACCACAAGCTCCACTACATCCACAGTTTCCACTACATCCACAGATTCAACTACTATCACGGATTCAAGTACATCTGCAGGTTCAAGCACCACTATAGATTCCACTACCACAACGGATTCAAGTATTATAGCTTCTTCCACTTCTACATCGGATTTAAGTACCACAACTCAGTCGAGTACCACATCAGATTCAAGTACCACAGCTGCTTTGGTCACAACGGGTTTAAGTACTACTACGGGTTTGACTACAACGATAAGTTCTAGTACAGGACCCATCTCTACTCAATCAACAACCGATTCTACTACATCGACAAGTTTTAGTACAACAGCTGTTTCTACAACAGTAGATTCGACGAGAATCACAGATTCTAGCACTACTGCAGATTCAACCATAACAACAAGTCCCACTAACCTAGATTCCACAGCCACAACGAGTTCTAGTATAACGACGGATTCAAGCACAACTACTACTTCGAGTCCAATAGCTATTACCACGATACCAACCAATGCAACAACCGACTCTACTGTATCAGCCAGTTCTAGTATAACTGCTATTTCATCAACAGCAATAACGACGAGTACTTTTAGTTCAATAGCTGCTTCTACTATAGCGACTAATTCAACAACCGATTCTACTGAATCAACAAGTCGCACTACAACATTGAGTTCTATTATAACAACAAATACTACAACAACCGATATACCACCAATAATAACATCAACTAGTTCTACCAGATTAACCAGCTCTATCGTAACTAATACTATACTAGAGTCAATTCAACCCATAACAGTATCCTCTACTTCAAGCAGCCAAACTCTCACACCAGCTACGTCGACTGATTTAACGACATCAATTCGTTCTAACTCTCCAACACCGTCAACCGCTTCAATAATCAGTTCAATGAATATTGTAACAACTCAACCTAACTTTACAAACACAATTGGATCTATAGATGAATCAAGTATAGTCAAGACGACAGAGCCTCCGGCCTCTTCTAGCGCGTCCTCTGCTACTTCATTGATGAGCAGCAAGTCTTTGAGTTCACAAGTACCTTCAAATCTCCCAACTCTTGGGCAATACATTTATAGAGGATGCTTGGGCTCACAAGAGAGTTATCCAACCTTCAACTTGGTTTCCAATAGTTCTGATATGACAACTGCCAAATGCATGTCTCTTGGCCAAGAACGGCTCTTCATAGGCCTCTTCGAAAGGTTTGTACCACCTGATCCAAGCATTAAAGACTTCAAAATAATTTCCCAATTTCTTCTTTAGGTCCTGCTACGCTGCAGATTCCCTGACGTCTTCTGGTATTGTACAAGAAGGACAATGCAATATTCCGTGTCCTGGAGACCCAGGGCTTATCTGTGGTGGATTACTTGCAAACATTACTGCACTAGCACGAAGATCTGAACGCTATCCTTATCTTTCTCGCCGAGATGCTCCATCGAACATATTGCTTACTCTATATGCATTAAATCCAGCTGCGCCGCCAGGGCCACCGTTTACCGCGATTTCTACCAGTACTTCAATTTCGCCGACAGACTCAATCGGTGTAACATCACCGCTAGTACTTGCGAGCCCTGTACCAACAACCTCTCTCGATATCGCATCGCAGCCATTATGTTTCAGCCCTGTACCAACAACCTCGCTCGATATAGCATCACAGCCAGTATTTTTCAGCCCTATACCAACAAACTCTGTCGCTATAACATCGCAGCTAGTACTTGTCAGCCCTGTGCCAACAGTTTTCTCTTCTCGGTTCTCCACCAACCTAGTAACTACTGTGACTACAGTTGTTTACACAATTGTTGATATTCAGAATCCCGGGCAATTAACTGTCACCAAGCAAGCTGTATCTTTGGAGTACAATCCGTGCGGTTGCGCAAGCCAGCGAATACCCAAAGTGCAGATGACTACAGTCGCCATGAGTTGTAACGCATGCGGCAACCTTGGAAAGAATACCATTGTCTTAACAGTCCCTGCGGCTGCGGTTACTAAACTGACGACTATCAGCATCCCGCCAGTGGAGACAGATGCGAGGGTACAAGTTAACCCAACAACGATCGGGCAACAAAAGAGTTCTGGTATTGGTTCCCAGCCCACGGGACCGCCTGCCAATGTTGTGTCTACTGCGCAGAGCCTTACATACAAAGGCGACCCGGCGCAAGCGATTGGACAAGGGTTACAATATGCGTCAATAAGCGGGCTATCAGTAAGTCCAGCCACGCCGTTGAAAAGTCCAATTGTGCCAGCTGTGATGATACCTAATATAAGCTCCCAGCCATCAAGAGCAAACACCAACATTTTGTCTACTATTCCTGGTCTCAAATATAGCCCTACTGTGATAGCCCCGTCTTACAGAGCTCCGGCCACGGTACAAGCGTTGCAATATCCGACTACTAGCAGATCATCTACAAGTCCAACTACGCCATCAAGTACTCCAAGCATTCCACTTTTAGTAGCACCAAATAGCGCACAAAGAAAAGTAGATGAGCTATTTGTTGTTCCTCTTGTCTGTGTAGCGGGAATATTACTTGCCGTTTAAAAATTCAAGTCTGTTGTCGTATAGTCCCTAACGAACGACAGAAACAAGTGGTCGACCCAGGATCCATTGGATCGCCTATATAATAGAACTATTTGTTCACCCAACCTTGGGTTGGTCACTAGAACCTACCATCGCCTGGGGGGTTTTATATGAGCTCTTATTTACACGGCTTGCTTAATCTGGTAAGGCGATATAGCTCACCATATAAGTTAGAAGCGGCCGTTCTGGGTATTGATCTGATGAAAGGCTCCGATTGGGAGGTTAATAGTTGTGTGGATTGACCACCAGCAAGTACCTAATTTTGTATATTTTGGCCTTTTGTTTCTATTTCAGGGTTTCTTCTGTTCATATGTACCATTAAAGTCAGTGGTTACGAAAAAAGGCAAAAGAACTGTATATAATAGTTTGAGAATCGACTAGAGAAGAACGTGGATTCTTCTTGAGTTATCCTTAGTAGTATCGAAAGTCGCCTGCAGAATTCGTATACTCTATAGACAATAAAACTAGAGCGATCAATATTATCAAGGTAGCTCTCCAGGCTATGTATTGGGAGGTGACCAGCAAGATGCCGAGATGAAATGCCCGATTCCTTGCTCATTAAGGGTACATCCTCGTAAAACAATGCGAAATGGTGATTCAGCGGATGGTTAATAAAGCACTCTATCGCATATATAATTCGATACTGTCTTGTATACTCCCAAAGTCGCTCGATTTCCTCGGACTTTGTCTCTTCTATCTCTGTAGTTGTGGCTTCATCCGGGTTAGTCGTATCTTTGAAGCTAGTAGTATCTGCATCCGACTCTGTATCAGAATCCCCCGAGTCGACTGAACCATCGGATAGTAACGAGATAGACGAAGAAGATTCAGCATCTGACATATCTTCTGGCATTTGCAACTTCTCGAGGAGTTTTGTCTCTTCTATTGTCAAAGGTCGAATCATCCGTTGAATAATGGCCTTTGGAAAAAAATTTAGTAAAAATTTGATCATAGCCTCGGTCACATATTATGCTTGACTGAAGAGTTTGACGTGGCTCCATCATCGTTTACAACGTTTGAGCCATCATCCAGTGCCAGATTTGAGTTATGAGGGCCAAAACCAAGCCTAGCTTCATCTTCTAGTTCATCCCCCAGTCTTCTTCTTGCCTGCATTGGTGTATTGATACGTGGAACGTTGTTTTCTCTGGACGGCGAGACCGAATCATCGGATGATTCTGAGAAATTTCTTCTCCTTCTCCTTGTTTGTTTCTTGCGCGGGGTGTGACTTGGAAGTGTTAATCTTTGTACTGGTTTCTGGTCCAAGGGCTGGGTATTAGTGCTGTTCTTGGCACTATATTTCAAAGACAAAGTGCCTAGATTCTTATCTAAGGAATTCAAGTTGGACTCCTCAATAGCTGCTGCACCATTCGAAAGGTCTTGGGAGATAGTCGAGTTAATAAGCAGTGGTTGTTCTTTGGAGTCTGTCGCATTCTGAGGATTGCGGTTAGAGCGATCAACTGGACCGTTAGATGGAGGTGGAGGGGGGGCACGAGGTCTGCCGCTTGGAGGTGGAGATGGAGTTGAGTTCCGGCGATTGGCGCGATAATTGGAGCTACTCATCTTAGTAATGGGAACAGCAGAGTACTCTTTGTGGACTTTCTATTTCTCGAAGAGTGGAATTTCTGAAGAGAATAATTTGAGGAAGTGAGTTGTCCTAAAACTTGCTGTACTCTCTGCGGGGTCATCTAGTATGTGCAATACCTAGGAAAATGGTAGTTGATAGGCTATCAAATGTCACGCTGACTATACGTCTCGCGTTATCGTTGGTGGGCTTGAATTGGAAAGAGACGCAATACCATGAAGGAGCCCGATGCACCAAACCACCTCAGTCCTGCATGCATACTTATCTACAGTATGTGAGTAGCAGTGAAGCGAAAGGTCAGATGCCAATGTCCCAGAACTGATCCCTTTGCACAATGAGCAAGTGAGCAAGGCTATGTCTTTTCATTTATTTATAATTCCCAGAAAGATACTTGCTTTAATGGTGGACTCATATCAAGCTTAATACGATTGTGATACAATGGGGCCTCTTGAGTCAAATCAGATGTCTGTAGCCGTTGTTGGTAGGGTAAAGAGGCTGTGATAGGCGTAGGCTTGTCCTTACCGCAAACGCCCCTTACAGAAGTTTGGTATACAAATAAATCAATAGCCAGGTAACGTGTTAGACTTCTATTGTCCGTATTATGAGTCTTGCTAATAGCGCAAAGTCGTTCTTCCCACAAGATTCTGCAGTCGGCATACGATGCGGCCAAAGCTATTTTTCTCGCTGAGCTTACCACCGAGGAATGTAACAAGATATGGCTGAAGGACAAATCATCCATAAGCGATATATTGGAGGTGGTTAGGGAGTCGAAAGTGAAATATGACAGCAAACCCACCTCAAAGGCTCGCAAACGTTAGCCATATTCTCCGGAAAGGTTATTGTGATGTAGCGAAAGTCACTGGCTTGGAACATAGGTTGGTAACGTATGTGTTGTCTAAAGATCTAATAGCTAGTAATACAAGAGCTACTTAAATATGCCTCTGACGCTAACATACTTAATTGGCGAGTGTCCCGTATAAGTGTAAGAACCTGCCCTACTTAGTTGAATTATCCAGTATCAAGTCACGCGACCCTATGACCAGCATAAGCGAGTATGAGCAGAGTCGGAGGGGTTTCGGACCCAGTAAGCATATAAGAGGGACATGTCACGGAAATTGGTTTCTTTCTCCTCTTCTTTTCTTATCTTTTTTGTGTCCTTCGTACGAGACCTATAGGATATAGTCAATATAAGGTTATTGTGCTCCCAAACACCTCTATCCTGCAAGTTTGGTTCTTAGTTTGATGGTGCTATTATATTGTAGACAGAAGGTGGCTGGAAATATATGCTGTTAAGTTTGTTCCGAGTAAACGACCACTGGTAGGGTAGGATCGTCCACAACTATCATAATGCTTTTAAGCGCTCTGATATTTTTTGGGTTCGGCAACGTCCATGGTCCAGCTGCGATGACAAGGGATGTTATTATATAACTTTCTCGGAAGCAAGATATCAATGAGCCGACATATGGAGTGCGTTCTTGGCTTGCCTCAATCAAGGGCCCTTTATAACTTTCTTATAAGTAAAATATCAACTTATCTGCAAGCATCACCACTTTGGGTATCGTTCGGAATGTTTGAAGACGCGTCCTTGTTTCCGTAAGGATAAGGGATGTTCCATAACTTTCAGAGAAGCAAGATATCAATGAGCCGGCATGCCGAGTTTGTTCTTGTTTTATCTTTAAGGACAAGGGGTTTTATAACTTGCCTAGAAGTAAGAAATCACCTAACTTACATATACCCTTGGACTTATCTGCAAACGCCACGAACTTTACAGCTGTGACTGCATAAAAACAGTAGTATGGTGGACATAGAGTGTGCTTTGGGGAAATCACAAACCAGAACGAGGCACTTGGAGTTCTTCATCAAACAGACAATACTCACTACCGTGTAATCAAAGAGAAAATTACGACAAAGACCTCCCAAAGCTTCTTCTCAGAAAGTATCAACCTGTCTCGGTCTAACAGTACGACACTGATACCCTATGATTCGACACAGTGTGAACTCCGACTTAATCGTAGGCATTGCGAAGTCGTCCTGTATCTTCCAAAACCGGCGCAGGAAGCACTCTCTGGTGCCAAAACTAAGAGGGATGACAGCTACTACAACTACATCCATGTCCTAGGTCTCTGTAACGAGATTTCGAACCGAGAGATGACGAATAAATCTGGTTTTGACATCAAAGAGGTGATGGGTCTGAAGCAGAGCGCCAAAACTACCTTTTTTACAATTTTGAGTAATTGGCCGACGCGTCTCCCTAACAATCATCTTCCTCCCAACGAGACCGCACGTATGGTCGTGTTTACTGGACTTATACTTGAGAGTGATGGATTCGAATGTGAGATTAGGGATTCGGAGAAAAGTTTAGTTCATGGTACATTCCAGGCCTCAAAGAATCTTGAGGCCTTCAACATCCGTAACAAAGGTACCATTCATCAATTCGTGTCATCTTCTGACGGATGTCCATATACACTTCTGGTGAAGTTTGCGAACGAATCTAAAACTTGGTATTTATGTTTGAGGATGGCAGAAATACGTGAAGTGGACGCAGGCAGAGGTGCATTGTTTGTAAATTTGGTATAGGAGTAACGATAACAAATTCAAGGAGTACTCTGAGCTGGTATTTCCCCTGCCCATTTTATCTTCCCGTCTAAACTTATCGTTTGGAATGCATAGAACATCGTGTCCTAAGACTTGAGAAGATGTGAGAAAGAGACCGTAAGACAGTATCTAGTTAAACTTACTATTCGCGTTCGTTTTGCAAGTTTTTGTTCTCGCAATATCCGTTTATCAAATAAAAACCACAGAAACGTACGACTTTACAATAATGGAAACAATAACATTTGTGATAAACTACTTATTTTGTTAGAAGCTGCTCTGAATGTTACGATGATGCTTACCATTCATAAAATCACACATCCTGAATCTGGGTAACCAATGATTTGGAATCTCAAATATTTTTTGCTTGAAAACATGGTTGAGGTTCTCATTGACAAGCACGAAGGTGTAGTTTGCTTTATAACAATGATGAACGCCATCCATATCTTGCTTCATCTAGCTACTTACATATGCATCGGGATCCAGCTGCAGGTTGAGGGCACCCAAGCTACAAAGAGCAGGGGTATTGTGGTTTACTTAGCTTGGTCATGTTAAAATGGAGTTGGCTTCGATTTCTCAAAACTGGTGGAAAGTAGAGTACAACTAAATCGGAATATTTCTCACATTATGCTCTCAATCGAAACATACAAGATATGCTTGCTTGGAGATCAAGAGTCGGGAAGTCCGCTCTTGCTGTCCAATATACAATGAAAAAGGTCCTTGAATCGGTGAGTACAGCCGTCTCGTCCGTGGTAGTTTCTAATGGAGGCTTGAGTATCATACTACACTAGAAGAGTAACACTGTCTTAAAGTATTATTTCGCGGGGCCAGAATCGTAGTTGAAATGCCGCACATTGGTGCCAGCCACAATATCGACCCGGAGGTACGAAACCAAGCTATCCGCGAGAGCGACGGCTTCATCCTAGTATACAGCACAAGAGCGACATCTTCGATTCAGCAAATTCAGACGTACAATAAGGAAATTAGGGAGCTATCACCATCACAAGCGGTGGTTTTAGTAGGAAATATGAAGGATAAAACCGATGAACGAGAAGTCTCTGGCATTGAAGGGAAGCAGCTTGCGCAACGACTTGGCTATACATTCTTCGAGATCTCGGCGAAGAGCAGCCAGCAGGTTGAAAGGGTGGTAACATGTTTGTTGGAAAGGTCAGTTCAAGAACGCGATTGTCCTAAACCAATGGTACGCAGCATTCTAAAATCATTGCTACCTGGTTTTGGAAGGAAGCCTTGTAGCACTTGATTTTATTTAACATTGAATATCAAATATTAAGAGAACAAGGAAAACGAGATTTCCTTCACGATATCTTCTCCATTGAATCATTTTCACGATGCCGTCCTTCGCCGTCTACGTTTCTTGAGGCCATCGTGCATAATAACACTCTCCTCTACATTAGCTGTCTTTGGATCATTCACATTGCCAAGTAGCTCAGGTTGCCAGAATTGCGGCTCTGGTGAAAACGATGAGGTGTTTTCCTGTAATTCCTGGGGCGAAGAAGTAGAATTGCTCAAGATCTCTCGAGCCACTGGTCTATACATTATCTCGACACAAAGGGAACCCCCCGACGAGTATGGCGATATCATCTGGAATGGACTTATTATCCGTGGTGGGTTGTAACAGATTGGACACTTGTAGTCTGAATCAGCCATCATGGGTTGTGAAGCCTGATTAGCAACCGTTTGCCTTATCGCTGCTTCTTCATTGTTAGGAGGCTGGTCTAATGAGAACGCATCAATTTGGGACAGTGGAGTAAAACAGCCTTTGTCGTCCGGAAGAGATGGTGGGGTTGTTGAATCGGCATCTTCCAAAGCTTTAGACTCAACGATCTTTCTTTTCAACTTCACTCGCTGGCGTTGGTGGCTAAACCACCCTCGTATCTTTGTTTTGTCAAGCCCAAGCTCTTGAGTGAGGTTGTCATATTCTCCTTGTGTGGGTTATTGTTTCTCTTTAAAATATTTCATCAGCGCGAGTCTTTGAGAATTCATGAGGCCTCTTCTATCTTTTACATATCGGGTTGCTAATCTATGGAGTAAAATACTGGTGGCTTCCAGGGCGTAAGGTACATCCTGTACTCCCATGGTCCGATGAATGCGAGCACGTGATATCGGCCCGTGCTCACTACCACGAAGTTAATATCAACCACTGTCTAACAGGTGTTGCCATTGCCGAAATAGGTTGCCGTATCGAGCCCCATCTACCAAATATAATCTTGGTCGCAGATGTGGTGTTAAAGAGATGGCTCAACTCCAAGTCATGCCTCTGATCCCTGCCAGCCGAATGCCACTGAAGAACCGTGCCATCAGTGGTTGTAGTCCCCTAGAAAGCGATGTTGACGGCACCAATCAAGTGACACCACGGTTTCAAAGAAACCTTCATACCAGCTGCAGGGGTATTTTTGTGGGTATCGATGACTTGGCATGAGACTCTGGACATCTTAACATTACTATAGGTTGAGGTTGATTGAATTGGTGCTTTGGAATGCGTTGGGTAATGAATTCACTGAATGATCAAAGATCTTTGGTTATTTGATAGACGATTCTGCTTTCTAAAATGCTTATTAAGTATTCATTACATTCTATCTTTAATCCCTTTAATGTGCTATCGATTCTACTGCCCCTCTCCATTTTATAAGACAGGGGCCTATTTAATTGTTCCGATAAGTGCTACATCCTTGCGAAAGACCTGAAGGCGCGTAGAACAGGGTTCATGATGTGTGAATTCTTAGATCTTGTATTTTAGATCTTGTATCTTAGATGATGATAAAATGACTCATGCATAATCCACACATTCAATCGTCCGAACACTCTCAAGGTAGCGCCTCTATACTTTTGCTCTCTTTATAAATCACAGTTTTCCTGCTTCTGAGACTTTGATAACATATTCAGTACTCAACACTTGACCACAAATGGCGAACATATTGGTGCGCGCTCAAAGGATCTTGACAGCAAGCTTTGAAATTTTCGCCTTCATTTTCGCTACAGTCAACGCTTTAGTTTTATGGAATAGATGTTGTCGCAATGCAGGTATCGTAAGTTTTACCGTAAGTATAGAACTCTTCACCATAATAGGTAATAACTTGGGCTAGTTCAAAAACCTCCAGGAAGATGGCTGGGTCCTAGAAAATATTGGTTCCTCAAAACAGATAACCTATATCACTGCGGGAACGGTAGACATATGTTTTGGCTTCGAGTCCTATGCTATATGCCACGACATTCAAAAAGCTTTCTTGCTTTTACACAGCGTCGACAATGTGCTTAGCCATACCCTAGAGGGCGTGGATACGATAGGTTACTACATTTCGGTTGCTCTTGTATTCACAGGAACAATGTGTCTTGCCTTCGCTCTTGTGCTACGTTACGACATTTTCAAGTACAACGATCAAAGCCTTACTTCTATAAGAATCTTCATCCGAGCATCAGTGATTCTTTCCGGATTCTCTGCTACGAACTCGTATCTTGTACCAATATATATAACGTATTTCACAAGCGAGTCGGACACGAAAACGCTAGAACGCGAACGCGTTAAATTTAGTCAATCCACCACCTATTATGTTTCCACAAATCAAGTACTAACTTCTAATCAATACGGTAGGATTCTTTTAACTATTCAGGCACTTAAATAAGGTCAAACTAAGACTATTAGAGCTACTGCTATAGTATACGACGTACCTCCTTCGACCCTACACGATCGATACAGCGGAATACCTTCTCGACGCGACGCTATTCCAAACTCTCGAAAACTTACCTCTGAAGAAGAGCAAGCTGTTGTACAATATATCCTTGACCTCGATTCACGTAGGTTTCCTCGACCTCAATATGTATAAGAAATGGTAGACCTTCTTCTTGCCGAACGAAACGCGCCTCTAGTAGGCATTAATTGGACTTCTACTTTGTCAAACGTCGTACGGAACTTAAGACAAAGTTTAGTCGCAAATATGACTACAAAAGAGCACAATGCGAAGATCCAGTTATTATAAGGAACTAGTTTAAGCTCGTACGAAATACGGTTACAAAATACGGAATTAGAGGAGGATATATACAACTTCGATAAAGCTAGATTTCTTATAGGAGTTATTGCTACTACTAAGGTAGTTACAAGCTTAGAGTCAAAGAATCGTCCAAAGACTGCACAATTAGGTAATCGAGAGTAGGTATCAATTATACAAGGTATCAATTCGTACGGCTAGACAA
The DNA here is from genome assembly GCA_026120035.1 of Coleophoma eucalyptorum. Lineage (NCBI taxonomy): Eukaryota > Fungi > Ascomycota > Leotiomycetes > Helotiales > Dermateaceae > Coleophoma > Coleophoma eucalyptorum. Next base: position 25,129 of record JALRME010000084.1, on the reverse strand, counting down.
TTCCTCTATTCATTATTTTCAAAGGGCAGAACCACCTCTCGGCCTAGTATAAAGATTCTAGCCTCCCATAGGATTAGGTGATAACACTAAGTGAGAATAGGTAGACTACGAACGAAATTGGATTCTAGTAAATTCGACACTTTGATAAACACACAAGAGGTCGTACAATTGGGAAATACCGTCTCTTAATTCTAGATGGTCACGAGTCTTATCTCTTAGCTTAGTTCTAGAAATTCTGTACGGAAAACAACAATATTATACTCTGTATACCACCGCATTCCTCTCACATACTCTAGCCTCTTGATATTAGATGGTTTGGTCTACTTAAAGCATTATACGGCAAGCAAATTAAGTATCGGAATGCTATTACAACAGGTCAATCACGAGACCTAGTCGCATGTATTCTTAGCGAGAGAGGTACTTATACCTCTCTGCCTCACACTCTCTTCAATCAACATCTTTAACCAATTTTATGAACATCATACGTTTTGACACGCTAGTCAAGTACCTACGTTACCCTACGTAAACCAACATTAAGAATCTAATTCGGGTTCGAATTCATTATATTACTAAGCTTGAGTTCCTCTCTGTATTTAAGGAGGCATTTAAAGCTGCTTTTACAAAACAGAATATTATAAGTGGATTCCGAGCTACAGGATTAGTTCCGTACGATCCAGAGAATGTCCTCTCCCACCTAGATCTCTAATTAAAAACACCAACACCACCGCTACTACCTCCTATCCAAGGACTAGATTGCATATCAAAGACACTACAAAATGCAGTAGGGCTTGAATTCCAGACCTCACATATTAAGGACCATATTACAAAACACCAGAATAGCTCTCTAACCCCAATTAAACAGGCATTTGACTAGCTTGTCAAAGGAGCTCAAATTATAGTCCATTCGGCTACACTCCTTAGAGCTGAGGTTAAGGCCTTACAAGAGGCAAATCAAGCTAAAAAGAGAAGGGAAAGAAAGAAAAAGCGACGTTTACATTATGGTAGAAATATTACAGTCGAGGAGGGTTAGGAACTTGTACAAAGTAAGCAAACTAAACAAGACAAAAGAAATAAAGCTATACAGCCCGAGGACTCAAAAGGGCGGCGACGACGCTGTGGCTTATGTAATCGTGTTGGACATAATGCTCGTACATGCGAGCAAGCTCAGGATCCAATTGATATAGAATAAGTATTGTTTTTAGAAGTGGTTGTTATACTATACTAGAAATTGTAGTGTTCCAGCGTTTTCGTGTCCGACTCGCTTGTGTGTCCGACTCGCTTGTGAAATACGTCAGTATTTTTCAAGCTACCAATACCCGACACGGCGGTTGATTTCCAAATCAAACGTGGTATTATAGAGAAAGCATGTCTCACTGCAGGGTCTTGTGTTGTCATAATGGTTTTCTGTGCGGCTTTTGTGATCGCTAGAGCGTGGCACATAAAGCTTGCCATGTGGCGATATAGGCTTGGAAATCGTGGTGTAACAGGATAGTAAATTACAAACTCTATATTAGGATATATTGGTGGATAAGATTTTGTATTTCCGCAGAAGTAGCCTCTATAGTCACACTACCATCATCCACATTCGATTGTTCTTCCTCGGCGGAGGTTATAGGTTTTTCCAATACGCCAAGAATTTGGTTCAGTAGGCCGTCTTGACCGCCGAGTTGGCCGGGAAGCAGCTCCAACTTGGTTCAATATCTTGTTCTCTAGTTTTCCGAGCTCTTTTGAGAAGTGGCTGAATTCGACATACCAATAGAACTCATCCTGGATGGCGGAGCGTGCAGACTCAATATCTTGTGTATGGCAGAGTTTCGTCCAATATTCCGCCCGATGTTTCTGATAGACGATATCAAAAGTAACTTGGTGACAATTTTGTTGACCTAGCGTTTTTATATTAACATAAGTTTCGAACCAGGGTAGTTGTTTAACGTTTTTAAAAAACTTATTATTATGAGCGCGCTCGTCTTTGTCGGAACATCGTTTCTCGAATTGGGCTTGCATGTAGTCTGCTTCTGTGGCCCAATATTTACTATCAACGATAGCATTTCGACCCGTTCTACCTCCCAAATTCTTGATCGAAACATGTAGCACGTCCACTCGCTGCTTCCACTCTTCTGCAGTTGGGGCAAGATTGGGTGTAGAGTCGCGAGAAATGATCGAGAATTGAGGAGATGTATCGCGTTGTTTTTCAAGGAGTGACGTTAGTTGGCTTATGTCGAGACCATCAGGAGATTCAGAGCTAACGCTTCGTGGAGGAGAAAGAACAACTCGTCATGTCGTGGGTGCAGCGAAGCTTGTGAAATGGTCGTCTTGGAGGCGGTGGAGAAGTTACGAAGGACGCGCTTGAAGGATCAAAGGAAGGATTGAGCCCCGTGTGGCCTGTGCTTTGGCCCCGTGCGACCCACTCCGCCGAATTTGGAACAGCTGGACCGAGCGCCGACCTAAGGTACAAGCCAAGAGCTATATGCACGCTAATTGATATCTTACTTCTTGGAAAGATAAGGTACAGATCCAAAACTCATTTTTGGAGGTGACCCGTCCACAATCAGGCGCCACGCTGATCCATACCTTGCTGAAGTTTCATAATGAATCACTCCATTCCAATCAACATCACAGAAGACCTATTAATCACATCGTCCTCACCTATGGCAATATCCTTGAACAAATGCTTGCAAGCCTTTCCCCCGACCACTTATACCATCCAGGTATCGTTGATGTCTTTTTCTGTTTTACTTGCCTTCCGTACTCATACTCATACTCTTGATTCATTCACGTCCTTGCTCAAGCCTTGAAGATGAAGGATAAAGATCTTACAAAAATCATCCTTTTGCTACGGCCAAGGGGGAACTCCCAAAACAGCATATGTTTGCGTTTACCACACAACGCCATATATCGCAGTCAAGTGACGCCGCCCTCAAAGAATCGCAAAGACCGCGATACGACACCTCAGTTGGCGCCAACAATTTATGAAATAAGCTTGCAGACGGACACCCCGCCGCGTGACAAGACACGAGGATGGGTATTTGGTAGCAATCCCCAATTGTGTGATATCCTGCTTGATAAAAACAATTACAGAGGAGTTAGTGGGGTGCATTTTGAGATCAACCACAACTGGAATTCACGAATCCCTATAATCATAAACCGCTCGACTCAAGGTCTTCCAATGAGGTTTAATGATACGACCGAGATCATTCGCCAGGGGGACCAAAGAGCTTTATGCCAGCCCGGCTGCTATATAGAAGTCATCACTGGGAAACTAGTCTTTTCAATCGAGGTTCCATTCCATGGCAATATGCAAGAGGAATTTGAATGTGCTTTGGATGCGTACTACTCCCAAGTACAGAATTCAGTTCCTGTGATTGGAAAACTCCAAGTCTCTAGCTCGACGACGGCTACTCCTGCTGTGGTAAGGAACTCTAAACCTAATACTAAGCAGGATGCACCAAGATACCATTTTTTGAACACAAACTCGGGGATGGTAGCACTGGAAGAGTTTATCCTGGGGTCGATCGATACACTGGTGACCGAATCGCGCTGAAAATATTTCATGATAAGCAACTCGCGGGGTTCGAATCGGAGATAAAGCTGCTTAAGAATGTAGCACATGTTAAGTTCTCGAATCACTTGTTTATACTTTGTAATAACTTACAAATCAGACAAACATCGTACGGTTCCTTGATTTTGTCCATTGCCCACATCCTACGCTTGTTATGGAGCTCATTGTCGGAAAGCCGTTGGCCGACTTCGAAGATATTCCGCAGCGCGATGTCCTGTTTATAGCTCGATTGTTGTCACGAGCCATATCATACCTCCACGATCAGGAAATCACACATCGTGATATCAAGCCAGCAAATATTCTCGTAACTAGAGACCCAGAATTAAACTGCAAACTTATAGACTTTGGAGAGTCACATCAAGGATTTAAGATGGAAACGTACTGCGGTACTTTACTCTATCAAGCGCCAGAGATGGAAAAAGGCTCATACTCAAACAAAGTTGATGTATGGTCTTTTGGAGTAGTTCTAGTTGAGTTTTGGTATCCTTGGTATCCAGAGGTGCAGTCTGTGCTAGCAAATCTCCAGGGTCAGGATGGACTCATTCCTGATACAGAAAGGGCAGATTCTCCTACACTCCGAACTTTTCAGAAGAGCACATTGAAGCGTATGAGAATTCTGGACCTTTGTTGTGTGCCTGGAAGGACTACATTCTGGGAAAGCTTCAACAGGAAGAAACAGGCAGGTATTCAATGGCGACATTGCTATTATAAATGCTACAAGCCGATCCACTCCAACGATGTTCGGCAAGCTATTGTCGGTCTCATCTAGACGAGATGATTGTAGACAGGTAAGACCATTCAAGACTACTTTTTTGAGCGCGCGCTAAGTAGTGTTAGTGATATTGCTACTCAAGGCACGAACATCAAACTTGGCAAACGGAAGCGAGATTTATTGGAGACTTATTCCAACATCTCGGTAGCAAATGACGATCTTGGAAGTGTTTAGGATCAAGATTTTCAATCGGCTACGAATCGAGTCGATCTCCAATATCGACGCTGGAGAATTGGTACTTGGTCGAGAGCATACTTGATTTTTATTTGCTTGAATTCCTCTGTGGTTCAGTTTTACTCTAGGGCTAGTTAAGAAGAGTTTGTATCCAAATTTTATCTTGCATCTCTCGAAAGTCACCATTATGTTTTACTTTATGATGGTCGCACTAGAGACCAAGACAGCTGAAACCACCTTTGTGGCACACTAAAAAAAGTAGTCCACCGAATCCATCAAAGTACTTTTCGTGTAATTTACGTTCTGTATGATAGTGTTTGCATTTGAGACAGCAGAAGTTCTTTGTGATCCGTTCCAACAGGTTAGCTCGGGTGCTATCCAGGAGGTATTCGGCTTTGTATCCAGGAATTTCAATCTGAGTCTTGTAGCTGAAATTCAGAGCGGAAGCCAAGAGTCGCCATCGATGGACGCAAGAATAAGATGTCCTCTCTACATGGTCACAATAGGAAATCAGTCAATTTGAGATTGCTGTTGGACCTCGATAAAGAGCCTTTCATCTTCATCCTCCGACCATGGTTGGTCAAAATCTTTGGTAGCCTCAGCGATAGCATTTGACCAGTGTGTATTACAGCTGGTCATATCTCGATCCAACATCTTCGTAATTGTCTCCCAGTTTCTTTTGATCGTCTTCGATTCAGCCAAAATATGATTTTCTTCCACATTCCATGAAGAGACTGACAAGTATCTGGCAATATGCTGAACTGGAATTTTAGGATATGGTTATAGCCGTAGAAGGTTGGGGATTTGGTTGCTACAGGAAGCTTCGCTTCTATTGAGTATTTTAGATGCATCAGAGGAGGTTATATCGTGAAGCCGGAGCGATATTAGGTGCTCTTGCTCGTCTAGAGTCCAAAGAGTAGATTTCTTGGGTTCACTCCATAGCATGATTTCGAAAACAGCAGAAGTGCCCATGGTTCATGTGCTGAAAAGTCCAGGTAAGGGGTTGTTTGTTAAATGAATACCTTGCCGACAGTACTGTATATAGTTTGTCTCATCGTTCGTACCAAGTTTAGTAAATATTCTAATGAACCAAGGGAATTGCCAACGCCACCAACGTATGAAAATCTCATAAAGTGAACCGAGCATCGCTCTCTCGTTAGGCTTAAGTGCGCAAGGTGATTTACAATGCCCTCGGCCGTCCTTGGCACTCATAACTTGCTTGAATGTAAGATACTAGCATACAGATGATAATTTACGCCTTTTCGATTTGGATTCAGGATATGTATTATCCCTGTACCCTGCAGGCTAAGAAAAGGACCCTATCACCACTTACCCGAAGCTGTACACGTAACTTGCCTGGAAGCAAGATACTGACAGCACCTGCAGCTTAAATTGGCCTGGCAGGGATAAAGCTGTGCCCCCGTGCGCATGATTTTGGTTGTGCCACACATCTACATATGCCCATAACTTGCACAGAAGAAAGATAAAGCCCTTTGTTGCATTCTGTTTCTGTTCGTTTTTCATAGTCATCTAAACAACGCTCACCATTCTTATTTACATTGACCTATGTAACGATGCAAGCAGTGCAGCTTCCGCTGAGCACCAACTTGATAACTGAATCGATGGTCAATATTCTCGGCGGATTTCTTCTAGCTAAGTGGAAACATCAGAAGATACCCAAAAATCTGAAATTAAGGTTGAAGGAAACGCAAACTTCGAAGGAAATGACGACGGCACGAATATTTCTGGGCCAAGGATTCACGGCCTGGATTGCATATTTTCTTGCGACCGAAGGGAAAACGCATTATAGAGGAAGGGTAAATAACGACAAGACTATTGCAAAATTCCGAACGTTACCTGAGAGCGTACGAATAAAAACTGCAAAACAAGTGGCACAAATTGAACCACATTTCACGGTCCAAAATGCCATTAGTAAAATATCACGTAAATTACATAAGTTACCTAGTACACGGCTTGTCTATAATTTGTTTGGATACTGCTAATCAAAGATAGACTTCCAACTTAATCCGCCAATCGATAATGCATCGGTGGAAATTACTACGAATACATGTAACGAAGACATGTCTGGTGCAATCAACATACGGAGCGGTTATTCAGGTGCTCCAAAAGATGTTCCAAGTGAACATTCAGTCCCAAAGCTTCCCCTGCAACATCATATACTCGAAAATGCTCCACTACGGGGAATTGCGGATGTTTTCAACGAACAAATGTTTGAATCAATCAGAAGAGACACAGTTCAGCATAGTGTTGTAGCTGCTGTAACGATGTACTTTCCTTTGCATGGACTAGTTGATTGCCTTATGAGTTTAGCTATAGAAGGGAGCAAGGTAGAAGAGCTCGTGATGACTTTGTTCAATGTACAGGTAGGATCAGTGGAGAATGTGCAATATCTTACCTTCTTGCGAGGTGGGGTTAAAATTACACCTAATCCTGAAATAACTTTGAAGGGCGTCTCTGACAAGGCTATTATTCGTGTATTTGGCCCTGAGATACATGAGGCAGTTGCCACAAGCCGTATGCGACAGAAGGAATTAGAGGAGGCAAATCTTTTAACAGAAGGCGTATCTATGATACTTACTAGCAATTCTGGGGAAGGGGCAGTGATCAATTTATCTCTTGGAATTAGAGGAGGTGTTCAATTAAGAAATAAGATATATCCCTGAAATTCAATCTACATCCCGTGCCGTTGATGCTATCCTTCCCTCACCTGTACCTTTCCACCAACGAGGTATAGTGCAGCGCCTTCCTCTAATATCATTTGGCCAGTGAGCCAGTCGTCCTTCTGGGATGGGACGCCATTCTCGTAGAAAGTTAGACCACTACATTGTTTCCAGTACACCCATTGACCCTTGCCATCAACCCACTTGACATCATTATCGTCTTTCATCGAGAAAAGTATTGTAGTATCAAGAGATCTAGGGTTAAAACTCTAGTATCATATCCGTCAGCAGAGTTATAACCATAGATACACCGACTTACCATCAAGACGTTCGTGCGCTCTAACTAGATCTTTCTATCTCTGCAGGGGTGATATAGATGTGCCTGGCTCACAGGCCAACTTTATAGCCTCTATAGTGTTGTAAACTACCTTTTAGTGGGTAGTTGTCGTGGATATTATGGCAAGGTATCAGCTACTGTAGAAAACACCTTGGTTGTGGAAGTATGATAGCTAGCAGGAATAGGTCTGACAGTTTTTGCAGGCGCCGGCAATAACGTTCAAGTCTTTGAAATAAGACGATTGGGTACTTAGCATTGTTTTTGATGTAATGATGGCCCGCTCCTGAGCCATAATTGTGGTCAAGTCGGGTAATTTGTCCTTCAAGTAGACAATGCTCATGGCTAGGAACCTCACAAGTCTACCATCAATAACGTCAGGCCAACGTATTCCGTCTGCTTCGTATCCACTTATATTTTCGAACTTCGGTAGTTGTTTGATTAGATCTGACGTATTCTACAACCTTGAGCAATGTTTCTGCTGGAGCTTCTTGAAGGAGGACGTCAACGGATGTACCAACTCCAGTCTTGCAAAACCGATCCTTAAGCACACTTTCAAAGCCGCAAGGTATCTGGAGAAGGCATCTTGTTGAAGGGGGAAGTCGACAGCGGCACCGTGATGGGCTTGCAAAATGTGTCTTCGAGCTGTCCGTCAATATCTCGGGATTCGTGTTCTGTCATAATGATGGCGAATGCTGTAATGACATAGCATATAGTAAGCTAAGCCAAGGAATAGAAGATGGCATTCGGTGTAAGGCTCTGGCTTTGTACTCCCACTCACGCGATCGCCAGGATCAACAGGATCGCGTGAGTGGGAGTACAAAGCCAGAGCCTTACACCGTAATCAAGATAAAAAAATGGACAATGGAGCACTTGAGTATGAACAAATTGGAAACTTCGGGAAGTCTGCAGAGAGACCCTCGACTATCTAAGCTTTGACGAGGCTATCAAATTTAATCAGGGGATTGCAGTCGTTTGAGATGTTGACAACTACAGACGGAGGTAGCTCAGGGCCAGATGGATGCGCCTTTGTTTGATATGATTTTGAGAGGCGATACAGTCGATGGGGGAAGAGCCAAAAATGCTAGCGGCATTGTTGTGGTTGACAACCCAACGCGGGGGGTTCACCAAAGTTGGCGCGTCACGACTATGGCTGACAACGCCTGCGCTAATTTGTGGCTGTACCTCGTATAACCTAAAAAGCCACTAGACCTACTGCAGTAAACTCCTTGTAGCCTAGGGGAGGATTCTCCAGCTTCTAGAGCCTTTCAAGATGAGAATCTGCTGTAGTACGAATCTCTACTTTCAGTCGACCCTATTCTCCTCCAAATTATGCGACGAGCCAATGGACTGAACCTATACGAGAGACAAGGTGCTTTCAGCATCTATGGCGAGCAGCATTTTAGCATATGGATTGACAGCAACTTACAATTGAAATCAGATGCCAAGAATGCTTTCCTGCTCAAGGCTCTGTTTTCTATGTATTTATTTTACACAGATGGGAAAAGCCACCAGTTGCAATATGACCTTCTACCTTATAAGCTACTTTAACACAAAGAACAAGAGACTTTCGTAAAATGGAAGGGCATGTCATGAAGTCCCCGCGAAGAAGTGGTGGGAAACCCAGAGCTGAGAGCAGGCTATTGGACTTGTCGAGAGAAGATGGTTCCTTTCTGGCATGGATGGCATCAGCCGGGGCTCAACATTAAAACTGGATCCAGAACTAGGTATGCATCTCTTGTCCTTACATTGGAATCGTCAACATTACTCTTCATTAATTACTTATCGGCTAAGTTATCATTTATACGAGATATGGCATGCCAAGGGCTATATTTTTTAAACCTTCTTTTGAACGCTATATACTTTTGGCGCCTCAAAATTTAGTCCACACCCAGAGCTTCGGAATAACGGAGATAATGTTAGATCTGTGGGCTTACCATTTCGTCAGAGGGTGCGGTCTTACAAGACCAGAAAACTATTATACGGTGTTAAGAAAAGCACCTAATTAAATTAGCCTTATAGTCCCCTCAAACACTTTCTAGTTCATCGAGTGGGATACTTAACGCCACTTATAAGCGAGTGTGTCATATACAGTTTTAGGGATCGACCTAAGACACCTCTTATTGGTTGACATAGCTTCGGCTTAGTATGTTTTGGGACAATGTATATATTAGGGCAACATGATAATTGAGGCCCTTTAACCATCGATCAGTTTTGATGATTCCGCCTGAAGAATACTAGTAACTAGACGTCTTCTAGACTGCGACTCAGGAATCCGTTGCTATAGCTATAATAATCACGTGTTTATTTGCCCAGGAGGATTTTTCACGAGACTCTTCGAAGCTCCTTTAAATGAAGTAAACTTTAAATATAGCGAGGGCATGAGGAAGGCTGACTCGCTTCGCTAGCCACCAGTTAGACTCGTAACGAGTAAGTAGTACTTCCACACTGGATCCTTCCTTGGCTTTATGGGTGATAAAGCATTAGCACCTGACTTCTCCTTTAATACTAGAACTAGAGATTTTTATATCGTCCTTTATCACCACCTGGGCTCAAGCAACCAAGGAATATAGCATAACTCTAACTCTTACCATGGACCGCCAGTCCAAACAAAAGGCCTGCTTCAGCTGCACCAACACTAAGCGTCGCTGCGACAGGATTCTCCCGTCCTGCACTCGATGCCTAGATAAGGACATTGACTGCATATACCCGCCCACCAAGAGGCGCCGGCCCTACCTCTCTCCTAACACCTCTGCCCTCAATGCTGGGCAAGAATTACTGGCGTTTCCATTGCCAGACGGCCAGAATGTCTCTTCTGCGCAGGACCACACCCTCAACCTATTATCCACCACTAGCCTTGCTTCTGTATTATCATCGATGACCGCCGCTGGCTCAAGCGCAGCAAACCAGCTTGCCCTTGATACCAGGTCAGACTTTTGGGCTTTTCCGTGGCCCGACGACCAGGTCAAAACCCCTTCCGCGCAGGACCACACCCCTTGTAACCCAGTCTCTACCGCCGTCACATCATCATCGTCAGGAACTGTCCACCCCAGCGCAGCAAGCCAGCTCGGCATCTTCCCTTCGAACGTGAACTGGTTTCTCTCCCCTTCGGCGTGGACGATGACCTACCACTACCAGTCCCCGGTCTCCTTACCCCCCACCCCCGTCTTCACCAACTTCGTCCGCGGCCTGCAGGTCTGGCTTATCCGCTTCGTTCGTGAGGGCCATAACCCCTTCATCCACCGCCACCTCTATTCTGAAGGACCTCTACCCCAGTGCATACAGGACGCCTTCTCCGCTATTGCCATTGTGCAAGCCATTACACCGGGCAACGAGAACCTCATCAACACCATCTGCTCCTCCCACATCTCAAACTTGCTTGCGTCCGAGCCCAGCGAGAGCTCCTTATTTGGCCCCCTTCTGTCTACTAGGGAGCATCTTGCCCGGACGCAGGCCCTCCTAATCCACCTCCTGCTCGCTCTCTTCTCTTCTTCCATCGCCCGCCGTGCCGTGGCTGAGGGCCTCATTGAAACTCTACTCATCTGGACTCGCCAGCTGTGGGACTCGGCTGTATTAGACGCCACCAATTCTACCCTTGTTCCTAAAACCCTCTCCTCGTCAGATGGCGATGATGCTGTTCCGGGCCTGTATCGAGCCTTTGTCCTTTCTGAGTCCATCCGCCGCACTTGGCTGCTCGCTAACGTCGCCGCTGGCGTCTACCTCAGCCTCAAGGCCAGTTGGTCTGACTGTGCCGGCGATATCTCTATCACAGCCCGCGCAGGGCTGTGGGATGCGCCCTCATCGGCACGCTGGGAGGCTCTCGCCCATACCACTGACCCGCTATTTGTGCAAAGCCTACGTGGTCACACACTTGTCGCCCGCGGCATACCTGCTGCCCAAGTTGACGAGTTTGCACGGCACCTGTTCACTGTCCTTTGGGGACTAGAGCAGGTTGAAAACTGGGCTGTACGCACAGGGGACGAGGTTTCAGTTATCTATTAAGACCTGGACGGTTTAGAATGCAGATATTGAGGCACGTGGAGTGCCGGGACGTAAATCAGTCGTCAGGGATTTGGCATCAGGCCTAATACAAAGGCTTGGGATCGGAGTTGTATTTTATAAGAGAAATGTTGGTGGCCAGGCTGTCTAGTCCGCTGAAGACTTTCTGGCTTTAAATATTCAGCGAGCTTCCCGTACGTGATCTCATAGATGGGTCATTTGTTGCTGTGGAAGTTTACCATGAAGATATTGTCTAGATAGAAGCTCATTCCCTACTTTTTTTCTGCGGTGAAGTCTTCGACAGTTAACCCCGTGCATAGTTGGGATAGTACCCTTTGAGCTTAAGCTCGTGAATCGCCTTTATTGATACATTGAGGTGCACCTGCAGCCGTCACACTGTTGAGACCTACATCTGAAGGAGAGATGAAAGCAACTCTACTTATGCTACGATTGCGCAAACCATTTCTACTCATTTTACACATCGTGGTCAATGCATGTCAACAATGGAACCGATATTCTCCGCCGGTGTTTTAGGGTTTCACTTCACCAATAAAATCGATGCCTATGCCTCTTGACAGAGGTTTAGGACAGAGTAGATAAAGTACTGTTGTCCACAAAACACCCGTTAGAAACTCGCAAGTCTCTGGCTAGGAAATGTCTCCTATGGTATGTTTTAGTCAAGCTATGAAAACTCAAATGCCCAAAAATGGTGAACGACCATTGCTTTTGAACCAAACGAAGGGGTTTATGGAGTCAAATTCTGCATCCGAGCTGCCTTTTATAATTCCAATTCTAACTCTGACCTGTCTCTCCTTATCAGTATGGCTACAAAAATCACTGTGATCATTGTCGAAGATTCTTTCGCTACTATTTCGGCCATTCGTTCTTTATTAAAATATATATACACCAACTACGAACACTGACTTCGGCATGTAAGGTATAGCTATAATGGCTTAAGTAGTGCTGCATCAGAATCTAAGATAAATCAAAGTAGATATACCTTGACCCTGGAATTTCTGATTTATATATAGTGATAAATTAAGTATCCTAAGGCCTCTACTTGAGTAGACTGATTTCATAATCTAAAGAAACAATACGCCTTTTGTGCCTGCACTACCATGCTTTCAGGGGATTGAGACCTTTCTGGATAAGATACTTATTAACTTCTATAGTTGTGTTATCCCACAATCCCCTCACTTGTGCGTTTTTTGTACTAACACGATTTGGAGCCACTACTTGCCCAAGTGGTTCCAAGTACCTGCCCTTGTATTTCGAGGGGTTGTTGCGAATCTCCTCTGCAGTTGCTGCAAATAGTGGCATCACGGCACCTTGATCTGGCGAGAGCATCATCGCACGGGCGATGTTTGCGAAGATGCCAGGAATGTTGGCCATAACGCCTTCAGTGGCTACGGCTCCCGGATGAATAGCGACCGAAATAATTGGAAGACCCTGCTCGTCCAGAAGGCGCTGTAACTCTTGCGCAAATAGGATTACCGCAACCTTGGAAACGGCAAAGCGGATCATGTCGGAGTTAAAGAGGTATTGACCAATATAACGCCATGTCCAGGGATACCTGGGAGCTGGGTTTTTTTAGAAAGGATGGTGAATTGAACTGGAATTCGTAGTCTGATGCTAACAAGAGATAGTTGACATTAGAACCAACAGTTACAATTCTGACATCTGCATCTTTCTCTGCGAGGGCGTTCTTTAGCAGAGGAAGGAGACTATTAGTGAGTACAAAGTGTCCAACAAAGCTACAAAATTAAAGTCAGCTGGCGGTTGCCTAGGTAACTCAGTTTATCTCTCACCCAACTGCCATATGAATTTCCCACCCATCTCCTATTAATTCTCTGGATCCTGTAACAACACTAGCATTGTTGAATACAGCATCAGTCAGTTCAGAGGTTTTCGAAGCCAAGTACGCGAATCATACTAAGAATATCGACTTTATGTTCCCTCTTTTGAATTTCCTCCGCAGCAGTGTGAATAGATTTGAAATCTGCTAAGTCCATCAAGAGCCAGATAATCTTGTTCTGGTCTATCTCAGGGTTGTTGGCTTGGAGATATTCCCTCGTCTTATAAGCTTTTGCCTCCGACCTTGTTGTAAAGTAGACTTTTGCTCCTCGGAGGGCAAGGTATTTGATTGTCGACATGCCTATGCCGCTGCTAAAGAACCTGTCAACCTTTACCCGGACCGTAGAAACTCTACTGTGATATTTAGGAACATACTTGCCGCCAGTGACCACAGCAACCCGTCCATGAAGGTCGGGAGATTCGGTGAGCGGATTCCACGACTTTGGCATCATGAAAAGTTGGGAAGACGTATTGATTGCTACAGTATAGTACTTGACTCAAAGATTGAATCAATTCACTGCAGAAGCTCTGGCTTTGCCTAAGTTCAACTAAAATGCCACGCTAGATAGCATGTATAGTAATAGAATACCTAGAATTTTAGAAGTCGTAGTGAAATAGAATAAACAGATAAGTCTGATGAGCAAATGGTTATTGATAAGAGCAGGTAGTTATACTCATAGTAGCTATCTAGGTCGATGGTCCGTGTATGGAGAGATAAATTCACGCTTAATTGGGGCAAGGTTGTGGGTAATCAAACTTTAAATGCGGGAAACTTGTGGGTTTCAGGCGGAGGACTTGCGGATTTTGGGCGGGTGTTTTGTAGAGAACGTCGAGCGGGCGGACTGTGGCATCTTTAGCCGGGTACGGTGCAAGGCCGGCATCTGGTGAATACTTGGTCCCATCTACCCTTGGAACGTAGGCAAGACTTCTGGTACAATAAGACATTGTGGCGAATTGTGTATTAGGGAAAACCTTGGGAGCCGCATGTCACAGTGATCTATCCACAGCGCTGGTAGGGTGAGGTGGCGGAGTTCCGCTCGCTTAATGTCTTCCGTCAGGCATTCGGGTTTTGGCTCTGGAGCGAACTCATGACCCACGATGCCATGTGCTGAACTGCTCTAAAGGCTCACGGCTCTATGATCGTCTCAGAGGATTATTGATGCGAGTCACGGAGTCTGAAATTGAGATATAAAAACCATTTCCTAAGTCGTGAGGGCTGTAGCATTAATTCCCGCTGCTACATTACCTTTTAGATCAAATCCTCGATATCTGCCAAAGTACGCCGCTTACTAATCACAACACTGTGCATTGCGCGCTAATAACAACTGAACAACAGGAACATTAAAAAATGTTAGCTGATCAGCAGTCGCTAGGTGAGTGGGTGGAGCAACTCAACAATGCTATCTTCTACCAGCCGGACAGTGAAGTTGCCATCGATGCCATCAATGAACAGGTTGATCCGAGCCTAATAGTGAGGTACGTAATCTTAAATTTGTAGATTCCATACAAAAGCCTGATCTAATCGCACTACTAGGCTCAACCACGGCGTCTACACCTACGAGCAGTTCAAAGGAGGCGCCCAGCACATTCGTAGCACCGGCGGTATGACCCTCAATAGCGTCTCTGAAATCCTTAAGTGGGATGACCCGGAGAAGCAAGGCGGTGTAGTGGCGCATCTCACTGTCTTCACAACAAAAGAAAAGGCTACAGGAAAGGAGAGCAAGAAGACCAGTGTAGTTATCTCAATGGTTAAGTGGATCAACGGCAAGAGAAAGCTAACGGAGCTGACGGAAGTTGAAGTTGAGTAAGATATCACCAGCGTGGATTTACGCTGTGGCCTTAAGCTTCTGTACTGTAGCCTTTCGCCTTCAACGCTCATACCAAAGGCTCCGCTAGATCATAATTTTACTAGGCAGACTTAAAGTTTTGAGGCATAACACGTAGACACTTGATTTACAACTGAATTTTTTTTTTCGAACTTTGCTGTAAATATTTTTACTGATGAAAATAGTAAATGTGACATGTGAAAAGGAGCTGAACGCAATTTGAAAGTTGTACAAATTTTAAAATGGTCAACAGAAAGATAGGTACCACTTTTGAGATTGGATCGGCTGGCAGCTTGCAGAGCCATCTTGCCCTAAAACCAATGCTACTCTGTCTTCCTGTGGAAAAGTCTGCGTTCTAGGCTATAGTGACCCTTATTACCAACAGCCGTTCGCGCACGCTATGATGGCTATTTGTGTTTATGGCAAGACTCAGTCGGTCGAATTGTCAACTAAACGACACGGTGCCTGTAGCCGGGATGCTCATGAAGTTGAATATTTCATCCCACTGTATCACCATGTCGAATGGCGCATCGAAGTCCGTAAATGGTTGTTCGGAATTTGCAGCAAGCAGAATGCTAGCTAGTGAGCTTGTCTTGTCGGTTACAAAAGGAAAGTATCCTGTCCAGTCAGATACAGGACTCTCCGTGGTTTGTACTGTAGCAGTGCCGCTACCATGATAATGATCTCTAAGACCGAATGGGCTTGAAAATTCTCTGGTGGCGTTGACATTGTCACCTACAAGTCGCTCCAATGTTTGGATGACAGTCTTTATTGCTGGAAAGACTATACTTAATTCCTTCAAGGCAATTTGCAGGACCCTGATTTGCTCATCCACACTTGCAGTTAAATTTTCAAACTGTCGAGCGTAGAGCAAAGCCAGAATTGCAACGGAAACATACCAACAAGAGATTGCGGATAGAAAACGAACATTGCCCCGGATCAGAAAATCTTGAAAAATCCGAGCTATACAAGACGCTGCGAGAATCGCAGCGCTATCTGCCTTTGAGATAGATCGTGATGACCGCGTGACGTGGAGCAGGATGATGGCTGCAAAATATGGTAGGTGCATTTGATGGACATCTCTTTGGTATTCTGCCGTACGACTTGTCGAAATCGAGAGTTTTAGACTTGGCGGAAGGAGGTCAACCCATTGCATCAATTCATGGGAGAGATGCGATGGGAATGCCTGTGCTTCGTTTCTCCGACATAGATAATCCCCAACTCGGCCAACAATGCCACACAATTGAACCCAGGAAATGAAAACATGCGCTTTGACATCTGGCGGCTGAGGAAAGTCCGTGAGGGTTGGTTCCAGAACATTGCAGTCTTGAGGATTAATGATACAAGGTCGTCCCTGAGAAAAGGCTGTCAGCCGCTCTCTAGCCTATTACCGGGGTTAGCTATAGATGCTAGTTTGGAGTTGGGAGGGATCGAGGCTTACAAACAAAGTCCACCATATCCTACGTCGTAGCCTGTAGTCAATACTCCCACTTTGGTTGCTTTGATTCAGTTCACGATGCAAACCAATCTCTTGTCCTATTCTGATGGCCACCCCGGTCCACCACCACACAGAATCCAAAGTGAAAATGGCGGGAGGAATAGGATTCCACCAGTAAAGCAAAATAATTGCCTTGATGCAATTGATCGGATCCTTCTCATGCCCACCGTAAAAGAGCGTCTTAACTCGATTATAGTATTCTTCTGGCGGAGCATGTGTGATCATTGGGGGTCTTATGACACTAGCTGCTAGAGCCAAAGCGTTCTTCAGCAATGAAGACTGTGGTGCTCCCGATTCATAATTCAAATCCTCAGTTTCAATAACAGGACACCACGTATAACAGTATTGCAGATAAGTCTCAGCAAAGCCATCTTGTAACACATCTAGAGGCAGGTCAAACGTCAAGACATTTGCTCCAGATCGAGAAAGATTAGAGATCACCTGACGATTTGGAGATAACAATGGCATGAGCCCACTCTCTCCCAGATAGGTCGACCTGGGCCAAACATCGTTATTTGCGACAGCCGGTACATCCTGGCTTGTGTTGTTCAAATGCTCAGAGGGCTCCGAATGAAGCCTCCCAAGCACTCTGTGACGGTTTGGTGTCAACCCTTCAGCCCTGTTGGAGTTTGTTGGTGCCGAGGTTGTGTCTTGGGCTATGGGGCTAGTGGGGTTGTTCAAAACTGAATATGTATCTGTAAAGGATTCGGCATCTCTGGGCAATGTTCCTGGCAACAGGTTTTGCTTTTGGGCTTCACCGAACCGGAGGCAAGGCGATAGACTCGTCACTGTGCCGAAATCCCCTGTGGGTAATTGTCGCCTCTTCGCTCTTTTCGATGGACGAGTCCTTGCACATGCAATTAGCTAATCATCTGGGAATGTGAGTCAAGGCCAACATACTGGCAAAAATTGCCGGAAATCTCACAGTTTGTACAACTTCGATGACCTGGCAAATCATCGGTTCTGCCTAGAAGGTCACATCTGATCTACTCGTATTTCTGCGTTAGACAAAGAGCGCAAGTGCCCCCTTTGGCTAACATTACCTTCTTTTCATGGCAAGATAAGCAAGCTAATTTCGCCCGTTTGGCTTTGGTCTGATTATCAGACAGAGTCGGTAACCGGGGTTGAGGTTGCATAACCGTTGACGTATCCTGCTCCCAACATTCAAGTTACAATGGATAAAATCAAGAAGCCGGAGAAATGTGACTTATTTCTCAACCTTGGGCGTGGTCATGTGCTTACCCCGTTGTTTTGGGTGGAGGACGTCCTAAATAGGCTTGGGACTAGGGAATACTTTGCTGTGTAACACCAAAGCGGCCCTTGTCTGATGACTAAGTTGAAGTAAAGTTTTTCAGATTGGTCAGCGGTGCAAGTTATGGCGTAATCGTCGGAAGTATCTCTGCACTATTTTATCAGGGCAAACAAGTAATACTGAACAGACCTAGCAAGCTCCTAAGTAATGGTTGCACTCGAGTTGAGCTTGCTCTCCTACTTCTCGCGTAACTACCATTGAAACTATCATAGCCAGTGCTATCCGTATACGTCTCTAGTCTATATGGTGATACATATCATTCATAAATACCAATATCGACTTGGAGCTTGCATAAGAAAGCTAAGCACAGGAAGAATGAAGGAGAAAGTGCACCCCGACACGATTTTAATGAACGCTGTCCACTTTCTATGTTCTGGCCGTTTCGTGATATTCCAGCAGCCACTTAGAAAACCATAGCAAACAAGTGTTAGGAACGAAGGCACAGTACAGTCTGCGACTCATGATTCTACTATTATGTCGATGTTAAAAGCCGGAGTTCTCCTGTTGCCCTGCGCTAGAGGCACACATTTGCTTCGAATACCGGCATTCTGTCGTGGCCCATGCGCTGGAAACACCGAGCCAATCGGAATTCGGAAGTCGGCTTAGTGAAATTGATGAATATCGTCTCGGCAATTGCAAGTGCATGGACCAGGACCCGATCGTGCCGGTGAGGCAGATGATGGCGAATGCATTATTGTCCTAATTCAAAATTTTAAGCCGTTGTGAAAACAAAGGTGAGTCAGTACCGTGTCACATGAAATTACATATGTAAGCCATCTGATCAGTGGCAGTTAAGCATGTATAAAGAAAAATAAACTTTCGGTTCGGCTGGAACATTACCGTCCGCCGAGCAGGATTCCAAAGAAGGGATGGTTTCGAGGGCTTTCATTTGTAATTCATTCACTTTGCAAAGAATCGAGTCGGTATAAAACCTCTGCTCTAGTCCCCAATTCATGCAGGCTACTGTAAGATACACTCCATGTACTTGTTAAGGTTCTCCTGAAATCTTCCAACTACATTATTCTTGGCCATGGGTATTGTCGCAATTGCAGGGGGGACTGGTGGTCTCGGACGGGCTATCCTTGACGCTGTTAAAACTCATAGCAAGCATAAGGCTATGGTTCTCAGTAGGAATGTATAGTTGGTCTTTGATGGATTGATGTTTTCCAGACGCTGACAATCATCATACACAGGAGAACCCAGAGTTCGAGCATCAAAACGGAATAAAGGTCCTAGCCGTCGACTATGACAACGTTGAGTCTTTGGCTAAGACTTTGGAAGACAACGAGGTTGATACAGTCATCTCAACACTGAAGGTTGCACTCAGTGGAGAGTTCCAAGTGAATCTCGTCAAAGCAGCGGATTTGTCCAAAACCACGAAGAGATTCATGCCTAGCATTTGGGGTATTCCTTTTACCAAAGAGTAAGTCACTGTGTTATATCCTTGAGTGTTAGTGCTTCGGTAAATGTGTGTGTGTGTGGACTTTCAAAAATACCTATGTACTGACTGAAATTGCATGCAGGCGGTTAGAGAGCTATCCAACCACTAAATTCAAGTACGAAGCGGTGGAAGAGCTCAAAAAGACTTCTTTGGAATACACTCTCTTCTATAATGGATATTTCCTCGACTACATCGGGTTCCCAGGTGTAAAAACATATTTGGCCCCAGCGACTGTTGTTCTAGACATGAAGAACAATGCGGCCGCAATTCCAGGCTCCGGAGATGTACCTGTCGCATTTACACACAGTTTCGATGTCGCCAAGTATGTTGCCTCTAGCCTTGATCTCGAGACCTGGGAAAAGGAGAGTTTCGGCTTCAGCGAAAAATTGACCTGGAATGAAGTCATAAACCTAGCAGAAGGAGCAAAAGGTTTTATAACTGCCCTGTCTACATGTGATACGCCTGCTTACTACTCTCATGGTTAGGTATCAAGTTCAACGTGAAATTCGATTCATTGGAATTATTGCGCGATGGAATAGTTACTGAGCTTCCAGGACACATAGCAGCATACAAGTATATTCCAAAGGATAAGTTTCATCGTATCCTAGCCGTCCTTGGTGAGGATATGGCGACTGGCACGTTTGACTTGAAGCCGACGCACAAGATGTTGAAAGACCTCTTTCCTGAAATTTTACCTCTCACAGTAAAGGATGTATTAGAGAGGGGATGGAAAAACAAAGCTTGAACACATTAGTTATGGAAAGGGGTTCCTTAATCCTTCAAATTCTATTGTGAACAGGTACCGAGATATTAAATTTGACGATGCTTTGTGCCGATGCGTAAATGGATGCAGACATGTAGATTGCCAATTTGACGAGTTTCTGATTTAGCTTAATAGGCGCTGTTTCTTTAAAACCTAAGTCATATCTTTGTGCCTTCTCTGACCTCACATCCTCCAAAGCATCACCTCACACACTATTAGAAAGTGGTGTTATAGCCCACCTGTGATGATCTATCTGCACACCTTCATATTGCTTAATGCTCCGAATTTAAAAGAGACCTTAATAGTCACGACTAAGCAGGGGGGGGGGGCGCAGCCGAAGCGGCGATCAGCCGCATAGGATTTCCGAGGTCATCACAAGATGCCACATTATACGTGACATCTAAAATCACAAAATTACGGCTAGCGTAACTTTGAATACGGTACTGCTTAAAGACCACAAATCCTTGCTCGCTCATTAGATGTGGCATTTTGTAGATCTCCCACCTTTGTCCGAATAAATCCGGCAGGTAGATTTCCTTAAGCTTTATATCTTCAGACTTTAGAGCTATATTTAAACTTAATATTTTCACTATGCTACCGTCCCGAATTCCAGGGGGAGGTCGGTTATCATGATAAAGTAGGGAGTAACAGCTGTTGCAGCTTTTGACGCTCTCAATAGAACAATCGACAGCATGGCCAAACTTTAATATTTTCTAACTACAAGTCAAGCCCCTATAGAGATATAGCTAAAGAACAATAGCAAACAGATTCTAGCTTTATATGTAACTTATCTATGGTGAAAATTTGAAACCTCGAACTATAAATATTTTTCGGCACACCGGTTTTTTTCGGCACGCAGGGATGGACGTTAGCGCTGTAGATAATTTACAGTCGACATAAATGCCCGTCAGACCATTTCAGCCTGTTGATTGCAGTCTCCTAGGTCTGATTATGCTACACCTTGACTAAACAAGCATATCTAGACGCTCAAAATGCTGTACCGGCTAGGAGCGTTTTTAATTAGACTGCAACTCTTATTTAACAGGCTGTACTGTTCCTATACAAGGAAAATAGCCTTTTCGTAATGTGCAACGTAAGAGATGTTGCTATTCCACGAAGTGATATCCAGTAGCATACTGTCTGTCTGCTACCCCTCAAAGTCAGTTTCAGAAACAAGTCCATGTGCAGGCGATAGCATAGGACTCCACTCGTGTGAATTTTCGGCTTCTAGCTAAGAGTGTTAGGTAAACAGTTCCTGATCTGATCTATCTAGCCCTGGGACAGAAGTATCCGTTGGAACGGCAGCCCTGCTTTTGAACATAGAAGGCGTCCAAGAGTCTGCCCTAAACAGACACTACTCTGTTCTGATCCACTTTTTGCTCTGACCTTCCGTATCTGATTCGGTGGCATCCTTACTTCTGCCTCGCTTAACCGGACTTCCTGTACCTGCTTCGGTAACCTCATCAGACATACCATTCACGGCATTAAGTTCCTCCTTGAGACGATCATTTTCAATCCTTATTGTTTGGTTCGAACACTCGAATCGGATCACGACCATCTCTAGACCTCTCCATTTCCCTATGTCAAGTAAGTAAAGACTCAATACTTAAAGAGGAGATGGATTTACTGTTCAGCTCCTGATTCTCTCCCGTCAGCAGCGTTATACTACTGTTTACATTTATGTAGTCGGTTTGCAGTCTATGGAGTCTTTCTAGATATTCTTCAGTGTAAATCTCATTGATACCGCAGTAAAACGTACCCTGTAAGACCGGAAGCATCGCATTATCTCCCTGGAGTGAACGGATCCATTCTTTTTCATGTGAGCAAGTTTCCACTAGGAACTCCAAGGATATACGACATACCTTGCATCTCTGTCTCTTTCTTTTCTTGCTCCTTCATCTCATTCTCCTGCTGTCTCATATGTTCTGTGAAATACATAAGCACGACCTTGCTCAGAGGCATTAGTATCGGAGTGCAACTTGCCTACAATGCCGTCAACCATTGGGAATAGAAGTTCAAGGGTCTTGAGTTTCAAAATTTGGCTGCGCTTTCGTAGCATTTTGCAAAGAATTGTCCGTACTGTCAGTTGATTTAATCCAAGCCGTGACGAGCATCGATATCGTCGACTTACTCTACCGCCGCGGAGGCATTGACGGTATCTTCCAGTATTGGCTCCATCCCTGTGTTTGTCGCCAAGGCAAAATCCTATTAGGTCAGCTTATCAACGTTACAACTGGATCCTAATAATCAATCACCTACCTTGACAGAGGTCTCTGGCAAAGAACTCTTAAAAGAAAGGTTCATTTCCTGTTGGGTGAATGGAGCCATGATGCTACTGAGCCTGTGATGGAGATATGGCTTGAGAAAACGAAAAGTGTAAACAAAGGAGGAAAGAGGAGGGTGAACAGATAGCTGTAGTAGTAACATCAGGAAAACAGCACCATTATATGCTGTCGGAACCCAGGTCTAGGGACAATATACTCTGCCTTGCGGCCTCGTATCGTCCTCTCTGCCTCTTTCCTGTTCCCACTTCCGTACATCTCGCCCTAACGCACGAGCAGGCTTGGATCAGCTGCAGTTTCCCAAAAGAGCGTCCGTACTTAAGATCTCTTCACCTGAATAGCGTCTCAAACAAGGGATCTTCGCCTCACATCCCAATAATAGTGTCATTTCGACCCACAAACCTCAATAGGGCCAAATATGCATTGACAAAATATTTGAATGTTGGCTCGATTGGAGTTTTGATGCGTGCCATCCCCTTTCAAATTCGGCTACCACTTTTAGGAGCCTCTCGGAACCAGTTGGCCATCGAATGTACCAATGAGGTAACCCACCTGCCACGCGTTTCTGCGGTTCCTGTATACATTCGAACAGCCTGAGAAGCCAATACGAAGTAGTTATAGGGTCGTGTATGCACACTTTTTCAGCTCTTTTGAAGTGGAGGGCTGAAGCACTACTCTTACCTAAAGCAGGAGCTGCGCGCTTTGTGCTCCTGGCCATGCAATAATGTGTTATCGGTTCCTGAACCTGAGCGACAATCGAGGTGTTGGTCGAGGTAACGTCATGCTTTGATTCCCTGGGCTTCGAAAATGGACCTCTTCTTCACTCGGAGTCTGAATGACGCTTGCGACGTTCGTGACAGCCTCCGAAGAGCAATTCTCAGTGTTCTGGGGACGAAGGATATCTATGCTGAGGTCGAAATGGTGAGTTAGCAATATTCTATAAAGAGCAAGTACTAGCTGAAGCAGAACTTGGAATTACGATACTATAAGCTTGCTCACTGGATTGTTGCTAGTAGCTTATCTGACACTCCATACCCGCTACAGGTCGCGCTCATCTCCATGCGGGACCCAGTCCACAACTTGTTCGCGACAAAAAACCTTGATCTCATGCTCGAACGACTTCCAGTATTTGACCAGCGCCTGAAACGTATCAGTCAAAAGTATATTGGAACAAGTGGCCGACAGATCCTGACTTTTGAAACCGCACCTATCAGGCCTTATGGTCAGAAACTCCAAGTACCTCTTCTGCGGACCTTGGCTTGTTTATGAAGGATCAGGACGAGAGATCGTGTTTTCTATCAAGCTTTTGCTCCATGCCTAAGTAAAAAGCGTGCGGTAAGATGGGCAGGGTGTTCTGTCGAAGAGGACTCGCAGATTACGATGTCGGGCACAATATATTGGATGGTCGTTTTGATACTAGAGAGAATGGACATTAAGTCTCCAAATTCCGAGAACCCTTCTGTATCTTATATCACCGTGATGGTACGCAATTTGAACTGGGTAATATCAGCGAGCTCTTGTAATATTGGTTGCTAGGCACCTTGGTGTTTCTTTCCAACTCTCTCCGTATTTTGACTCCATCTTGTAGCCTTGCCCACTATTTTAGCTCCCACAGCCGTCTGTCCATCCTCACACACTACAACAGCGTGGGACGGATGCCATTCTTTCCAGCGTGTCAATAAAATGCACATTCGACTGATATGTGGCTGTTAAGAACGTGCTAGAGTGAGCAATAAGGGGACTAAAGGTTCGCCTGCTTTTGAGTTTGGGGACTTCGTGATGAACACGTGAGCACTTAAAAATAATCTGAATCCCCCCGCAGTCCCGACACTGAGAAAACACACTTTGCAACACCATGTAGATCAGCAACACCACGAGACTGGCTTTGCAGCTCTAGGGGTTGAGAAGTTGTGCTGCTGAAGAACACATTCGACAAGATGTAAGGAATGAGTGATCACCAGAAGTTGTGGTTTGTCATCCTGAGACAAGGCTCTAGAGTGACCCACAAAACGCCAAGGGTGGTGGCCATCTTAAATAAGCTGCCTGTCATTGTAAGTAGGACATCAACATTAAAGGTCGACTATTTAAGAAAAAAATCTGGGCAAACGTAAGCTATGCCTTTGAGAAGACAGGTCATCATTACCATATCCTCATAACATGGCGGCCAGCCTGGTCTTTCAGCGGAGATGTAGTTCGAATGCCGTCCGTTTTGGCAGATAAATAATGCTACCTCTAAACCCGGAAATCCGCCGAGCTCGTGGACCTGAACGAAAACAGTCTTCTTCCTTCTCCTTATATTCTCAATCTGGTTTGTTCAAGTCGGATTGCACATGACAAGATGAGATGAAAGTATTGCTGTGTAAGAGAATATCTTTTCTTGAAGTTCTAGATGTCCTATGTACGTATCAGGATTATGCCTGCCCTACCATTTTCAAAAGGCCTACCTTTCTAGGCAGGCCAATATTTCTCCACTGTTGTGTGAAAGATACCTTTCTTTCTTATTGTAATTTACTGAAGTTAATTCTGACAACAAAGATAGTGTTGGAATATCGTTATATCACCTACACGTGATCACAACATTGTCATACGGTAGATATGTAAGGGTATATCACAATACCCCTACATATACATATA
>JALRME010000083.1:28348-39449 GCA_026120035.1 Coleophoma eucalyptorum | reverse complement strand
ATTGCTTTTTCCTTTCGGGAGCTTCGTACGGATCGGGAAGCATCCCGGTAGATATATCGGTAAACATATCAGGCCTAATTCTCGGGATGTCCCGACAGACGTGGAAATTGTTTGACAAAGTTAGAGGACCAATTAATGCCTACTAGAGACGCGTTTCGTTCGGCAAGAAGGTCTGCCATTTCTTGTACATATTGAGGTCGAGGAGGAAACTCACGTGAATGGAGGTTAAGGATGCATTGTGTATAATAGCTTGCTCTTCTTCAGAGGTAGGTTTGCTTTATGAACAGATATAGCCTTTCCTGTAGATAAATTATCTCAATTTATGTCTAATAGTCCGTTAGGCATTCTAGAAATAAGTCTTATTTATAAAAGACTAAATAACTCTTTCAATAAGCCTATAAAACTAATCTACTATTTTGAGGCAAGAGACTTAGTAGTAGATAGAAAATTTACCAGTGGCTACTGTTGTCATATAGATAAAAAAATCTACTACTATAGCCTTCAGTTCTTAGGAGCTACTACACAAGCTGTAAAAGAGACTTTTGACTAAAATGACCATTAATAGAATTAGGTTTAATATATAATTCTACGCCCAGTAATATTATACATATTGGGATAATCAAGCTGTAATAGCATTATCTAAGATGCCTGGGTCAAACACAGATAGTATCGTTTTATTAGGTCGTAAGTATCTAATAAATGCCAGCAAATAGTTTTACTAAACTTGTACAAGTCTTTTACAAAGGCACGATGCTGTAGTATGTACGGTAAACCTAGAAATAATACACGTACTTGTCAAAATGCTAGGCTGCGCACTGGGTACCCATGGGCTGGTTTAACCTGTCATGGGCCCAAGCGAGGTCACATGGCATTAGCGAGCCAGGCGGGGAAACATATATATATCTTCAGCCCCCTTGGTTTAAGGATCTTCAGAGATCAGTTTTGAATAATAACTACTACCTACCTACGTATACCCTGCGTATACCCTGCTTATCCATTGCTTGCACGTCACTCTGCCTGTGACACCTGACAAACCACTGGTTTTTCGCTTAATATAGGGGTTTTGCCTAGTATATAGGGGTATCAAAAGGGGGGAGGCATCTCTTAGATAACTCTTAATTTTGACTTTAGATTTCTTCTCTTAGATTTTAACTCTTAATTCTAACTCTCGATTGTAACTTTCGATCTTAGCTCTTGATTTTGACTTTAATTTTAAACGGCCCCTCTTAGTTGCTTCCGACTTGCTCGCTTATACAAGGTTCCTTAGTCTCTAGTATCTATGGATTCACTTATTTAGTATGCTTTAAGATTATTACACTAAGCCTAAAAAGTTAAACTAAGTAAATCAAAAATCTAAAGATAGAATCCAAAGTCGAAATCCAAAGTCGAAATCCAAAGTCGAAATCCAAAATTAATATCCAAAGTCGAAAAATCCAGAGTTAGAGTCTAAAGTCGAAATAGAAAATTAGATCCTAGAGTTAAAAGCAAGCAAAGAAACCAAACCACTTTCTCTTTTTAGGGACCTCTCCCCCTCTATAGTATAAAGTTACGTAATGGTTATATAGGCTGGTTAAGAAACCAGTGGGTTCTGCCTGAACCACTGGTTTAAGGCCAAAACCCACTGGTTTTTCGTCCCAATGGTTAACCAGTGGTCTGGTTTCTGGGTTGGAAATTTTGAAAAACCACCCACTGGTCTGGTCTGGTTTTATGGGTGGTCTGGTTTTTCTGGTTTTGGTGCGCAGCCTACAAAATGCTACAGAATTATCTGATTCGGCTATTTCAAATGTAGTTCTTAGTGTTAGTACTATAACACAGGGTATAAGGGCTGTACATGTACAGTATTAGAAGGTGGCCCACCCGCTTGTACGCTAGTAACATACGTTAGTATTACTTAGTTTTTAGTGCTTACCTTATTTCTTAAGGAAATAAGGTCTGTTATATAGGTAATACTTAAGCTAGTAAATAATATAAACAGCCTAGTCCAAGTTAGGTTTATTAGTCTAAACAAAAGAACCCAGCGTAAGTCTAAGCTTAAGTTTATTAGACAAACATAAGCTCAAGTTTACATAAAATATACTATAAAACCAAGCTTAAAAGTATATTTTAAGAGATTCTAAGTCTATTTCAAATATATACATATATAGATTGAATTACTATACTATATCTAAAGTGTATCTGGTATCTGACCCAATGGGCATTTAACTCGCAGTTTGGTGGCTACCGATAGCATAGTATTATATCGCTCATCAGACTCTTTCACAGCACCAATATATAGCGAAGGTTTTTGGATCAGATTGTGTTATTTTTTTTAGAGAAACCATAGGTAAAGATGGCTGTCCCAATAGATAAGGAAAGAGTTCATGTTTAAGTTAAGTATATAAAAAATCTAGGGACGTAACTTTAAGTTTAAGCTTAAGTTTATTAACTTGAATATGGTTTGTAAAACGTAGTCTGAGTTAAGGTTTATAGAAAGTGTACTATAAAACAACCCGTAAAAGTCAACTTAGGTTACCTTTAAGGGAGATTTTAAGTCTATATAGACTATACAACACTTTCCTTAATCTATATGTACTGACTATATATATATTTCCTTTAATATCTTCTAAGAATATAAAATGCTTTTCTTTAGATAAAGTTTAGTAAAACCAATTGCTGGCATTTATTAGATACTTGCGACCTAATAAAATAATACTGAATATCTCAGGCATCATTCTTAAATAATGCTATTACAGCTTTTTTGTCCCAATATGTATAATAGTACTAGGCGTAAAATTGTATATTAATGGTATTCTTAATAAATAAGACTTATTTCTAGAATGTCTAATAGACCATTAGAGCCAATTAATTTATAAGAAAGGCTATATCTGTTCATAAGTCTTTATTTAAAAAGTGTGGCTTGTAATATGGACTTTTCTATTTAAGGCCTAGATACATAGGTGTAGATATGGCGTTACAGTTAAGCATATTAAGTCTTTTTTGAACATTTTCTAAGTCACCCCTTTGGTTTATATATGGTATAAAATTGTCTCTATCTCGAGTTATATTTATACCTAGGTAATTATTTGTTAAGAAGACCTAAATCTGTCGTTTCGAACCTAGTAGATAGCTTCTTTTTACTACGAGTATCTACCTATAGGTGATTTCACTCCCTGAAAAGGAAGTCGATTACCGCTGTTTTTACAAGTCGCTACACTTTCTTGACTTCGGTTGTCCCCTGCTCTCATGCACGCTGTCTGGCCGCTTTTACGAAACGGACCTTCTGCACGTGCTCACCCAAAGTGGGTCAAATGACCCTGGAAAGTCTACTCCGATGCAACATGGGCGCTCTGTGTCTCTTGTACTACCGAAGGGTATGTGAATGTCAGGCAGACAGACATTTAGCGATGCTGGCGACCAGGCCCAGCAGATAATAGCCCCTTTTCATCTTGTATCGCTACAGGAATCTCCTATATATAGTCTGATTCATAACGCAAGGTGATTTATATCCTCTTCTTTCTCACACAACAACTTCTTTTTATCGCCTGTAATGCCAGTAGTAAAGCGTTTTCCTCGGCGGTATAAACAACGCCAATTCCTTCAACGTCGCCACCAGGCTCGTTGCAAAAGCCCTGACCATGGCCACACGCTTGCTCTCAGTGGCAACCTTAGCGCGAGTCTTGCACCAGATGGGAAGCTGGAATCTGATTCAGATATGGGTCCTGACTCTGATCCTGATTCCGGGTTCCATTCTGGTGCCGATTCTGATTCTGATTCTGATTCTGAAACCACCTTTTTGAAGGCTAAGATGCAGGACTTCTCTATCGAAGGGCCAAGTTTGTCTAATCATGGAGAAAAAACACGTGCAGCTATGGCGAGGGAAGAAGCAAAGTGGAGAGCGTACGTTCTTATGAAATTGTAACCTCTAATATAAACTTATTTCTACCTAGATTCTGTGAAAAGTTTAATATTGACGCCATAGATAAATTGATTGCTTGTGAAGCAAACCGATTCAAAGTTTACCTCCTTTGGCGACAGAAGAACTCGAGGATTAGGAAGTTGTCTTCGATCATGACCTACTGGAAGAACCTAAGTATGTTATATGCTCAATCAGCATATCAGTTCATGGACGACAAGGTGTTGTTTGATATCAACAATGTAAGGCACTCTTTCTACGTTGACAAGGGGCTTATTAACCACTAGCTTAACAACAGTGGATTCCGAGTTACTTCACCCATCTAGACTCGTCAAAAAAGGAAAAGTCGGCGTTGTATGTTGAAGACCTTTGCGTGCTTCAGAATGGACATTGGGTCCGGGATCCTGAAGTTTTTCCCCACGAGCGGCTCCGTGTACAGATGTCACCACTCCTAGTTATTGCGGCCTGTACAGCCACACGACCTGGTGCTCTTGTTGGAGATAGACCGCTTTTGTACTGAGACATCTCTTTCCAGCTCTTTCCACCTTTAGTCGCTGGACAATGCGCTACTGTCACAATGACAGTAAACCTTAGCAACATTAAAAGGTCCGCTGGAAGATCTGATCCGTGAGTCTCCTATTTCTTCGCTCTAGGCCGTATACTAATATATGCCGAAACAGAAAAATATTCACCTTCTATGAGGAGGATAATCTCTCGTGCAGCGTTATCCTTTATATGCTATCTTTAGCACTAGCTGATAACGCATTTAAGAACAAATTTAAATGCCCAGAACAATTATACAGTATTGTTGTTCCAGCTACACAAGACCGCATCCGTCTTCACTGGGACGAAAAGTGGGCCAGTAGGCCTATATTCCGTGATATTGAGAAGACAATGTACGGGAATCGTGTTTCTAACACCAAAGCCATCAACTATCCTAAACATCGCCGATATTTCGTCCGTCATGGTCGCACTTGTGGCTACGAGAAAACTCTTGAATTCTACGACTTACGAAGAGGCTCAGGGAAGAACTTGACTGGTGAGGCTTACGAACAAGAGACCCTAGTACTAGATTCTAACATAGCCATACAGAGGCCTTAACGCCGGAAGAGTGTAATCAGATAATGTGCCATCGCTCAAGGTCTACATATGAACGATATTACATGCCGGCGTTCATTGACCGAGACTGCCAAGCCATCTACCTAGGCCATACAAGACGAGATGATTTAGTCCGGGCTGTTGGACGGTTGACCCGTCATGACGGTGCACCAACAAGCTTGGATGATTCACAGAAATACAAGATAGCTAGAAACGCAGAACTTGCAAAGCTTTACCAGTTACGCGACTCTGTTGGCAAGAAGATCAAGCATAAGCTTGGCTTCTCGACTGTTGCTTCTGCTGAAGGAAGGACGGTACTATGGGATCGCTATAAGCGCATCGGTAGCCAGATCAACAGATTACGAACGCAGCTCCGAGGTGACGAGATTCAAAAATCCATCCAGGATTTCCATAATACCATTGATACGATTGAGGTAGATCAACAGCTGCATGGCATACTGCCATCGGAGGTTCTTGCGCCATCTAGCATCAACTATGAACTCAAGGAACGCGCTACCGTAGTCAAGTTGATGT
This sequence comes from Coleophoma eucalyptorum, assembly GCA_026120035.1. Classification (NCBI taxonomy): domain Eukaryota; kingdom Fungi; phylum Ascomycota; class Leotiomycetes; order Helotiales; family Dermateaceae; genus Coleophoma; species Coleophoma eucalyptorum. The sequence goes on along the minus strand of JALRME010000083.1, from coordinate 33,925 downwards.
TCACCTCCCTTGATGATCTCAATGACAGAGAGGTTCTTCAGCTCAGATTTCAGCTCATCACAGCCCTCACCCAGCTGTGTGGCCGGCAGGAGACTCCCCACCAAGGAAGACCACGAAATACCAAGAACAGCAGAAGTTGCTTAAGCCGGCCACATAACGTCCCACTAGTTCCGGATGTACTACACAACAAGCTAAAGATGCGTAACCAGGCCGACGCTCCACTCTGCTGTCCTATTTGTAGATGTGACACAAAGGTTGGCCCGGAGAAACGTAATTATGTATTCAGCCGAATCGACAGCCTTCGGCGACATATTCGGGCTGACCATCTTCAGCATCAAGCTGCCAACCAGCCACTTGCCTGTCCATACCAGGACTGTCCTGCTTTTCTTGGCAGTATAATGCACTTCTCTAACCACGCTAGCGTCCAGCATGGCTTATCTCTCTGAAAATTCGTTACTATGTCGTAGTTAAGATCTTAAAGTACTATAATCGGAAATGCTAAGACTACTTCCGAGTACGTAAGGTTCACAAAACGACTGACTTGCTACTACTGTATACGCTCTCTAATTGTAACAGCAATCTTATGAACAACAGTCTGATACAAGCATATGTAGTCTTCAAGGGAGCAGTGGCTACAGCGAGAGCGTGTACGGTCCGACCCAGACAAGGAATGGGAAGAGGAGATTATATGGGCAGCTCAGGTTTCTAATGGCGATATCACGCTAGTTGAGGTGGGTGAGAAGCGCTGGCTCGAATTTAATGGTGGGGGGTTTAGGTAGATAGGTTTAGACCGAAATTCCGTTGTTGAGATATTGATATCCTTAGTCTTACAAGAGCCAACGGGTGCAGAACGAATGTATACCTTTGGGCATCCTGATACTATGTAATGGGAGGCGACAGCATACTTCATATAGTCTTGCAATTGAATGAAGTAAGTTACTGTGTTTGGTGTATTGTATTGTCTCCCAGGTAGGAAAGTAGCTATGTCGTCGGAAGCAAGAGGGTAAGGATCGGCACTCCTTAGCGCCTCTGCCTTGATCGCGCGCCTCGCCCTTGATCGCAAGGCCTGACATACTATATCAGGGTGAACTTAGTAAAATAATTTGTCCACAGAACGGATTCCATCCTCTACCTTGGATTCGCATGTAAGGAAATACGTTCATAGTATCCGACAAATGACACTCAGCTTTGCAGCTTCTTAGCATACCTCGACACCACCGTTAACCATCACCTTTTCCGGTCCCCTACGCTACCTTACGTCACCACTCCCTTTCGATCATCGTTCGACGAACATGCTGGTGCCAGCGTCGCCTTCGAGTAATCCTTGAGATTCCCCGAGCCGTGCTCTTGTACTATAACTGGGTCTTGTAGGCAGCGTTATTGCGCATCCAACTACTTCCACTAGCGCTCTCGGAGTTGGCCGCCTGTTCTTGGTACCTTTGTCTGCTAATCTCGTACTGGGTTCTCGAGCCTCTGCATAGCAGCTCAAAGGCTGAATATACCAATCGATCCTGCTCTTCGATATCTGTTATTTTGCCATGCGTTTTGTCCGTTGAGGTAAACCTTGAGGTAAAGCTGGTTGGAGAGATCGAATAATTGAGTACCGCATTGTTAATCAAGCTCTTTTGAGCGTGTATTATTGGCCCAGATTGACAAAGAACTGCCTTTAACAAAGTACTTAATGAGGCTTAAAAGACAATGACAAATCCCGGATAAATCTACACCAGCTGCGCATTTCGTAATCCAGACCCTGGTGCTGACAGATCAGGTAGTCGATGCTTGAATTCCGTAGCCTCGTCTCAACCTCTGCTTTTCCATCTTTCTTTATTGTTATTGCAGATGTTTTATGGCCTGACTATCACTTATCCCTAGCAGCTTAGACCTCTACAGCTACCCAGATGGAAACCTACCCGGATGCTCTGCTTCAGCTTATCGCCAGCCTTTGTACTTTGGTATTGGGCTGGGGATTATGGAGGTGGCAGTCGCGATCCACCAACACCGAGTTTGATGGTCACAAAACAACCTATAGAGTGACCCAGATCCCATCCTGGCTTGATGAAGAATCCTTCTTAGCAAAACTCACCAGCACGTTACAGCTCCAGCCCTCAAGCGTCACCCTGCACTCATTTGCAACTGACCCTTCAAGCCCAGGTCATGATACTGACAGGGCTGCAACCGTCTCATTTCTGCGTATTCCAAATATTCTCGTAAGAGATGTAGATTTTACGAAGATCGTTTTACGCAGTAGTCAATCCCCTGTCGGGCCAACGGTTTATATCGATACGAAATTCGATGGCTTTACGCCCTTATCTCCGATAGACAACGACAAGAAATATGAAATCGAGTACGTGGTCTGACTCCTTTAGGGCCGGAGCTGACAGTATGAATCACAGCTGCATCGCAATACATGGATGGGGTGGACATCCCTTTGGTTCGTTTCGGGCGACCCGAGATAAGTCCTATATGTGGCTTCGCGACAACTTGGCCCCAAATCTGCCCCGATGTCGAGTCTGGATCTACGGCTATGGAACAAGTTTAAAGGATGACAGCACAGTTGAGGACATTGATAGCTTTTCCGACACGTTGGTACTACACCTCCGCAACTTCCGTGCTCCTAGCACAGATGTTAGATCGGCTAGGCCACTGGTCTTCATTGTCCATAGCCTTGGTGGCTTGGTCTTCAAACAGGTAAGATATAAACAGCATGTGATGATCCAAGTTATTTACCATAAATATAGGCTGTTGTTTCGATGTGTAATAGTGAAGACCGGATCGACCAATTTAATCTTCAATGTATTTATGGCGCGTTGTTCTTTGGGGTACCGACTAGAGGACTACTTTCAGAGGATATTCTAGAAATGGTTCAGGATGGTCCACAAAGATATATACTCTCGCTGCTCGATAAAAACCACGGATATCGACTCAAAGAGAAACAGCACCAGGAATTCTGCGCAGCCTTTCCTTTCAAGGAATCTAAGATTATACAGTTCTTTGAGACGAGGAAATCTCCGTCTCTGAGGCGTGTATGTATAGTAGATCTAAGTTCTAGACTTTATATTTGCTAACCTCTACAGAATAAAAGCACAGGAAAATACGAACGAACCGGGCCACCAAAGCTGTTTGTAGCGCCAGAATCTGCAAACTGCGGAAGATCCTGGGAGACTGGTCTTAACTATCAAGTTAATATTGAGGTTGACCATTCTAGATTGGTCAAATTTGAGCAAGATGATCGTGTATGGTATCCTAAAGTGAGAGGCGTACTCGAACGATTTGCAAGGGAGGCAGGCCATACAATCCGAACTCGCCTTATACAAGAAGGTCTAAATGGTAGGCACAAAAATATCTAAGGACAGCGATTTATCAGGACTGAAACTATTATAGATCTTACTGATGAGCAAAAGCGTAAGTACTCTTTCGCTTAGATAACAAAGTACTCGACCTAATCATTTTGAAATTGGCCATGAATAGTATGTTTAGAAAGCCTAAGATTCCCTTCCATGGACAATAGAGAGATATCAGTTGACAAACCTGCATTAAACACATTCTCCTGGATTTGGGATGAAGACATCGGCTTTTCAGCTTGGGTAGACGATCCAGAGCCAATATACTGGATTCAAGGAAAGCCGGGTTGCGGCAAGTCGACTGTACTAATGGAAATAATGAAGCAATTCAAGGAGAGGGAAGATGGAAACAAGCTGATTATTAAATACTTTTTCAATGGCCGTGGGTCAGAGAATGAGTTTTCAATGAACGGCTTCTTTCAGTCTACTCTCACGCAATTACTTCACAAGCATCCTGATGCTTTTCGATATGTTCTACCTCAATTTCACAAAAGGATGGCCGACCTAAAAAGAACTGGGTTGAACTTTATCTCTTGGGATAGCGAAATACTAGCCGAGATGTTTCGGAATATCCTAGCTGATATATCTCCTCAAGGCGACACTTCTTTCGACATTTTTTTCTTTCTTGACGCACTTGATGAATGTAAGGAAACCAAAAAACTTCTTTTCTTTATCCAAGAGCTTGCTAAGACGACTGGCAAACAACGGTTGCGGATCAAAATATGCTGCTCGAGTCGCCCAGAAGCGCCTATAGTAAGCATTTTACAGAAGGCTAAAGGGTTCTCCTTACACCAGCATAACGCAAAAGACATTAAACGATATGTTCAAGATTCATTCGATCAGGATTTTGAAATACAGGAAGACGCTTGCAACAAGGAAAGATATCATAAACTTCTTGAAAAAATCATAGAGCAAGCAGATGGTGTATTTCTTTGGGCAAAACTAGTTTGGAATGAGCTTCGTGGAATCAATCAAGATGGGGGAGACATTCAAGAGATGGAAGCGGCCGTTGAGAAAATGCCGCAAGGTCTTGAGCAATTTTATGGATATATGATCAACAGGATTAAGCCAGATCACTTGGAAGAGGGGCGAATTCTGCTTGAGATGGTTCTCAGTGCTAAACGGTCATTATCCCTATCTGAATTACAGACGATCTATAAGCTTGGTCTAAACGATCCACCACCTGAGGAAAGCCTAGATCTCCAGCCCGATTCAATATATAAACGCCGGGTCCAAGCCCGTTGTGGTGGACTTATTGAGACAATCCCTAGCACAGGATACGTTCAGTTTATCCATCGCACAGTCCAAGATTTTATCCAGAAAAACCAGGAATACCAGAAATACAAACGCAAGGAAACTGCAAGTGGTCATCTCCTCATATTGAATGCCTGTATTCGAAGCCTACAGAGAGCGAAGCACCTGGAACAGAGACCAATGTCTACGAGACAGCTTACTAAGATAGCTGGTATTTCCTATGGAACAGCATATTGGATGGATCACTGGGAAGCAGCGAGTAGGCTTCAAGAAGAGTGCAGTCTGCTAGTCAAGCTTGATTCTTATGAGAATTCCACCCTGTCGACATGGACAAAAATAAGGAATGAAAGGCAATATCCCGAATACCAAACGAATGTTAGCGTATTTGATCTAGCGGTGGAGTATAATATTATTTCATTTGTAGAGAAGAAACTTAAAACAGGGAATAACCTAAATAGTTCTACAAGCCTATACGGTAACCCACTGATGACAGCATGTTATAAGGGGCACTATGAAGTGGTAATAAGATTAATTGAAGCTCACGCTGATATCAATGCTCAGGGTGGTGAATATGGCAATGCACTCCAAGCTGCGTCAGCTGGAGGACACGAATCGATCGTCAAGCTTCTGATTGAGCAGCAAGCCAATGTCAATGCTCAGGGTGGTTTTTATGGCAATGCACTCTATGCTGCGTCAGAAGGAGGACACGAATCGATTGTCGAACTTCTGATTGAGCAGCAAGCCAATGTCAATGCTCAGGGTGGTCGATATGGCAATGCACTCCAAGCTGCGTCATATAGAGGACACGAATCGATCGTCAAGCTTCTGATTGAGCAGCAAGCCAATGTCAATGCTCAGGGTGGTCGATATGGCAATGCACTCTATGCTGCGTCAGAAGGAGGACACGAATCGATCGTCGAACTTCTGATTGAGCAGCAAGCCAATGCCAATGCTCAGGGTGGTGGATATGGCAATGCACTCC
>JALRME010000083.1:0-28250 GCA_026120035.1 Coleophoma eucalyptorum | reverse complement strand
CCAAGCTGCGTCATATAGAGGACACGAATCGATCGTCGAGCTTCTGATTAAGCAGCAAGCCAATGTCAATGCTCAGGGTGGTGAATATGGCAATGCACTCTATGCTGCGTCATATAGAGGACACGAATCGATCGTCAAGCTTCTGATTGAGCAGCAAGCCAATGTCAATGCTCAGGGTGGTGAATATGGCAATGCACTCCAAGCTGCGTCAGAAGGAGGACACGATTCGATCGTCGAACTTCTGATTGAGCAGCAAGCCAATGTCAATGCTCAGGGTGGTCGATATGGCAATGCACTCCAAGCTGCGTCAGCTGGAGGACACGATTCGATTGTCGAACTTCTGATTGAGCAGCAAGCCAATGTCAATGCTCAGGGTGGTTATTATGGCAATGCACTCCAAGCTGCGTCAGCTGGAGGACACGAATCGATCGTCAAGCTTCTGATTGAGCAGCAAGCCAATGTCAATGCTCAGGGTGGTTATTATGGCAATGCACTCCAAGCTGCGTCAGAAGGAGGACACGAATCGATCGTCGAACTTCTGATTGAGCAGCAAGCCAATGTCAATGCTCAGGGTGGTTTTTATGGCAATGCACTCCAAGCTGCGTCATATAGAGGACACGAATCGATCGTCGAGCTTCTGATTAAGCAGCAAGCCAATGTCAATGCTCAGGGTGGTGAATATGGCAATGCACTCCAAGCTGCGTCAGAAGGAGGACACGAATCGATCGTCAAGCTTCTGATTGAGCAGCAAGCCAATGTCAATGCTCAGGGTGGTTTTTATGGCAATGCACTCCAAGCTGCGTCATATAGAGGACACGAATCGATCGTCGAACTTCTGATTGAGCAGCAAGCCAATGTCAATGCTCAGGGTGGTTTTTATGGCAATGCACTCCAAGCTGCGTCAGCTGGAGGACACGAATCGATCGTCGAACTTCTGATTGAGCAGCAAGCCAATGTCAATGCTCAGGGTGGTTTTTATGGCAATGCACTCCAAGCTGCGTCATAAGGAGGATACGAATCGATCGTCGAACTTCTGATTAAGCAGCAAGCCAATGTCAATGCTCAGGGTGGTGAATATGGCAATGCACTCCAAGCTGCGTCAACAGAAGGACACGAATCGATCGTCGAACTTCTGATTGAGCAGCAAGCCAATGTCAATGCTCAGGGTGGTTTTTATGGCAATGCACTCCAAGCTGCGTCAGAAGGAGGACACGAATCGATCGTCGAACTTCTGATTGAGCAGCAAGCCAATGTCAATGCTCAGGGTGGTTATTATGGCAATGCACTCTATGCTGCGTCATATGGTGGAAATGAGACTATTTTTAAACTCCTCCTTGAAAATAAAGCTAATATTTTCAGTCATGATTACAGCGATCGAACTTTACTACAACTTGCGATTCGAGGAAACCATAATAAAGTAATAGATTGTATCTTGGCCGCGCTTGAAGTCCCTGATTGGAATCATAAAGACAAGCAAGGTTGTAGTTCTATTCACTTTGCTGCCTCTAGCAGCTCGGATAGAATGATCCAAGTAATCTTAGAGTCTGGTGTTGATGTCAATACTTCAGATACACAGGGCTGGACGGCCCTTCATTGGGCCTGTCGGAATGGCAACCTACGGATTATACAAATACTCACCAATTCTGGTGCTGATTTGTACAGAAAAGATGAAAAAGGCTGGACACCACTTGACGTAGCTATATTTTGCAACAACGATTCATTAGTCTCTTGGTATCAGGGTATAGTGAATGAAGCAGACCCAGTAGTACCAATGACCGGTCGAGGTAAAAATTTGTATTACCGGTGTAGCTCTTGTTATCATGTAAGTTGTAGTTCAGTAGTCAGAAATAGCAACTAACAAACGAATCAGGAAATATATGGCAGTCGTCATAATTGCATGGACTGCGGCTTTTATAATCTTTGTTTCAGGTGTAATATGGACGCGGCTCGAATACATGACGAGGGCCATAAGTTCGATTTAGTTTTAGATTGAATCCAGGTCATACGATGTGCATGCACCCGTGTATGTAACTATGCCCTTCGGGCAGTCCTACTTCGAATGAAGTAGTCACTACTAAGGATAAATATAAGAAGCATTTGTTGCACGTCGCCTCGAAGGTGAGTTAAGGTCAGGAAATCTCTTGACAAAATTAGCCGTACTCTACAGCCATTTAGAATTCAGTCACACCTGGTGATTTGGCCGCTCTTTACGATTTTCAAGCGACTCGGGGAACACCCTCATATCACTGAGTACAAGGGTGGCATGAAGATGCGGTACTCCTCCTAGAATATGCGCCGAATGGAACACTGGAAAAACATCTCCGAAAAGCACGATGTAGCGGCCGGTAAGTTAAGGAACTTAGTTTGAGTTGAGCACGCTCTAATAACTAGGGAATGCTATTCTACTTAAATAGACCTTCGTATTCCAGTGCTCATCCTGATCATCCAGATCACCATGATCTTACTCTAGTAAGAAACTAACCATAACAGAAACCCAATCCATCTTCCTATAAATGGTTTCTTTATCTCTTGAAAGTAAATATGCACGATATAAGAATGTCTTCCAGTCCCGCTGCTCAGGGAAGGAAGATATGTGTGAAATTCAGAGGCGAACGTACTCTGCAACCATTCACGGAAAAGAGTTCGTGTTTGTCGCTAGATGGCTAGGCGGAATCTGCCTTGAAATACTTGCCATATATTCAGTATTCAATCTCCATATCGTCGATGTCATCGGTGCCGAGAGCAATACCACCGAAGCCGGTGGCGTTATCCAGCTAGCACGGGTACAAGCATAGTCACTCCATTATACGCAGTCGCGGTCTCCGAAAGACCAACACAACCATACATCACTGTTGTAGGCTTGAAATATTCCACAGTAATAATCTGCCCACCAGCATTGTAGAACATGAATTGCAGAGGACCGCACTTGTTGTTATCTGGGGCTGTGCTCCAGAACCTAATACTCTGTGCTTGGAAAATATCATCAGACCAAATGAAATCAGTTTCGACTCCGGCAGTGTCTTTAAGCATCATGAGTTCAGCACGACAACTCTCTTCACTACTGTCCTCGCTTGAACAGCAGTTCGAGCCGTTGTATGCAGACATCGAGGCCCAACCGCAAGACAGCTGGGTAGACTCTGATACTTCCGCAAAATTGATTCCTTTCACTGTACTAAGGATGGCTGTAGCGAGGCTTGCAGATACGCTATAAATGTCAGGACATAAAATTCGTAGTAGATTTCCAATCACCTACAGAAACATGGCTGAGAAATATTTGATACTCAAGGCCAGTCTGATGGAGGGTATAGTACTATAATGGGAGATACAGAAGGCCAGAGTATAGACAAGAATAATCGGTTGGAATTCTATACCACGTAAGAGTAATTGGATGAAAACCATCGCCATTTAAGAATGATATAGAGGGAGTGATTACCACCAGAGAATAACTTGATGGAAGCCATCACTTCTTGGTGGCCTTACGGACACAGTTATACTTATGCTAAATTTTACATCTCTGCCCCTATCGTCTATCAAGATGTCCTTTCCCGCCGAGCATGGCCGAAATCGTACCCGACGGAACGACCGAAAGCTGCAAAGTAATAAGTAGAAGATTTCCTATCCTATCCGAGGATCATGCCGCTATCGGCTTTCGACACAGGCAATGCTCTGCTTAATAGCCCCAAAGCCACCATTTTCATAATAAGAACGATACAGAGTGCATCTTATTTGTTACATCTTACTTGCACGTGACTGCGGGGAAAACATGGGATTTGCCCTGTTGTACTGACGTGCAACGAGCCTAGAGCGGGAGACAAATCAAGCAATGCACAGTGGGCGGTGGGGTTACAAGGCCTTGCACAACGACACAATTTCTGTTGCACATCGTCCACATCTGCGGTTATACGTCCTTGACTTTGCATATAAACGACCAACCCCACCAGGTGATGGGCCTCTTTCAGCTCGTATGTCTATAATACCCTCTATATAAGCCAGCTCATAACACAATGTGGTCTGTCTCATACCCAGATCTTTGGCAACTAAATACTATCCTCGCAATACCTGTATTGAACCCTTTCCCTCGGCGGCATAAGCAGCGTCAATTTCTTCAAAGCCCCCACCAAGCTTGTTGCCAAAACCTTGAACATGAACGCCCGCCTGCTCTCAATAGCTACCTGGGCTCAAATCTTGCATCAGATAGAGAGCAGAAATCTAATCCAGATATGGGCCCTGACTTTAATTCTGATTCCGGCTTCCATTCTGATGCCGATTATGATTCTTGTTCTGATTCTGAGACCACCTTTTTAGAGGCTAAGACGGACGACTTCGCGATCGAGGGTCCAAGTTTGTCTAATCATGGGAGGCACACACATGCAGCTATGGCAAGAGAAGAAGCATCAGCAGTTTAGCGATAGTTCGTGTTTTAGCTTAGTAGCAACTCAGACAATTGTAAGGCTATCACTAGCATAGACTTGTTCTACGACAGTCGCAGTTTAATTGTTTGAAGATCATTACCATTGAAGAACAACTGCGTGAAAGCCATCATAATTTAAGGGCAGGGAAAGGGAAGTGAACATCAGGCGAGAATAACTTGGTGGAAACCATCACAATTGAGTACTTTCAACCCCTCTTTTAGTATACATATCAAACCATTCTTCACATATCTTTCCCTAGTATCTATCGACATGTCTTCAAAGATAAGCAAACAGCTTCGCGATAGCTCTGATCGAAAAGCACGGACTTTATTGAAGAAAACTCATGAGCTTGGACTCTACCATGGGCTAGAGGTAGCTTTGATTATACATAAGCGGGGACGATACTTCACATACACCTCAACAAGCCAAGAATCTTTCCCGCCGAGCATGGCAGAAGTTGTAAGCTTACGCAATGAAAGACCCAAAGTTTACAAGACTCTAAATCACGAGTAGAAAATTTCATATCCTGTCCCAAAGATGATGCTACCATCGGACTTCAAGAAAGGAGTGGATATTGTTGCTCAGAGAGATATGGACGGCGATGACAAAGAGATATTAGTCCAGCCAGATGAGGCTGTTTAGCAGTGCCTTCTATACAATATAGTCATGAAAAATTACTACCTATACCCCCAATGTAGGACTGTTTAGACAATGCCGTGATAGTAAGTTAGACTGGAAAATAGGTGTTCATACAAACTGAGCCATTTTATTCAAACTAAGTTAGATGAGCATAATGTCTTTGGAATTTGTAGAAATAGAAAAAATGCTGTCTCTAATATAGCTGTCCTTTTCCAATGATGCAAATTTCTGCTAGCGCTGAATTATAGATAGAAATTAAGTATTAATTCAAGCTAAATCATTATGTACATTGCATTCTAGCTCCCTAAGTGACTGTTGGCTATCGCAGCCTCCTCTGGCTAAAGACCTGGTCTGATTCTCGCAACTGAATCGAATTCGAGAAATCAACCTTCTAGATGGCCGCGCAGATGCTAGGAAACTGTGCTACTCAGTGTCAGCTTCTATAGTATCATCGGGCCCCAGATTTACCCTCATTAGACTTTCTAACGACCCTGACATCGTACACGACAGAAAGCTCAAAGCATCGTCTGACCATTTCTTTTCTTCAGACTCAAAATGATACCGCGAAAGCATCATTTGCTCGATCAACTCTACTAAGACCGGCAGATCTAGAAGAACGTGTACCATTCTAGGGCCTTCATACAGTCTATCATACTCCAGGTTCGACATGTCCAGATCTAAGGCTACGAATCAGCTGTCACGCCGCACAATTAAGATTGACTGCCTAACTTAGCTTGATATGTCCATCAACTGAAAGCCGAATACTATCCAACGATAGGTTTTTACACGAAACACCACGAGAGGTGATATAGGAGATGCCCTGGAGAATCTGTACCTTTGAGTCGCAGTACTTGCAAGAAAATAGATCGGTTCACCTCTGATGAGATTGTAGCTATTTCCCACTCTTCTAGCCCATGGTTCTCTAATTGTAATTGTGAGACTGGGATACCAAGATGTTCGATAACAAGGAACGTTTTGTTATGGTGAACATAGATGTCAATAATAGATGCAACGTTAGGATGAGAAATCCCGGTGAGGATACGAGCTCTTTCCAAAACGTCAGTGGTGTAACATTGCTGAATGTTGACAAGCTTGAAGTAAGATACTCTAAGGCTTGCTAACGCAATCTGGCCAAGATGTCGAATGAATTCATAATCGTCCCAGGGATTCCTAAATAAGATTCTAGGTATCCGCTGAGGACCAGTCTTTTTTTCTAGAGCTCTACCTCGAGCTCTGGTCATTTCTTGAGCAGGACCAACGAGAGGTCCAGAAAACAGAGCTTTAACTCTGCCAGAGTGCGATGACATTGGATCCAGCTTGTAGATGTGATAAAATTGGTAGAAGAGTTGTATTTTGGGCGCATTACGGACTCGTGGAAAAGTTATCAAAATACACAGGTGAGCTTTGGTCAACTGAGAATATTCATCAAACTACTTCCGTCAGGTTTACCGAGGGAAGAGGGTGGTCTCCATCAGGAATATGAAGGCCACGGTAGTGTCGGTCAGGGGTATGAGGCATTACGGGTGGTATCCATCAGATCTGTTCTAATTAAGCGAACATGAGCCGCAAAGCGCTTCTGCAGCTACTTACAAATGCTATGATTTTGTAAGCCCTGAACTTTTTCTAATCCGAGATATCTTATGTATTCGTACGAAAACAAAAGTCTGTAGACAGGGTCTTACAGTCACAGCAACTCATTGTCAGCATACGTATCTTTCGCGTCAAGGATGACACGTATATATTGCCTACTTGTCGTTGCCTTTATCTATTTGTGTTTAGCGCAATGCGGCAGTGTAGGAGTAGGCTTTCGTGTTGCAGCGTATTTTTTGAACCGGTACGAAAGATTAAGGCTCAGAAAAGCTAGGTAGCTTGGGTTAACCTCTATAGGTCTATTTACGAGAGACAATTCTATCCTCAGAATCTTTTAGCAAGCAAATTAACACATGTTTTTAATGCTTTCGCAAACATCAATCCCGACTCTGGAGAAGTGTATGGGAGAATCTTATAAAAAGAACCCCTTTTAATGAAACTACAGATACTTGTCCGATCTATGGGCCGACACTCTCGCACCTGGTCCGCCCAACAACGCTACCAGTGACAATCTCCATGGTTGCCTAGAAGAGCTCTACCGGTTGAAGCAAGAAAATCGAAATCTAAAGGGTCTCTTATCTATTGGCGGATCTCTGTACACACCAAATTTTGTACGGCCAGCCTCGAACGCCTCTAGTCGTGAAGCGTTGGCTACATCTGCAGTGCTGCTATTACAGAACCTCGGTCTTGACGGTCTAGATATTAGCAGGCTTTATCCCTTCAATGCTCAGGAGGCGGACAACTTGGTTCTTCTTTTAAAGGAAATAAGAAGCAAGCTCGATAGCTACGGGAATTCTCTTGAGCCACCGTATCATTTCCTCCTCACAGCATCAGCACCAGCTGGTCCAGCTTCCTACAAGACATTAGAAATTGTTAATATGGATAAACACCTCGATTTCTGGAACTTAAATGCTTATGATTATACTGGGCCCTGGAGTGTAGCTTCAGGGTCACAGGCAAATGTATTCCCGTCTACAGAAGCCCAGGAAAGTTCGCCTTTCAACACGCAAGCTGCTGTCCAGTATTATCTTTCAAATGGAATTGACGCGAATCATATCGTGATAGGAGTTCCAATTTATGGCAGATCCTTCGATAATACAGCTGGCCTAGGCGTGCCGTTCAATGGAACTGGTACAGGAACCTGGGAGCCTGGGATATATGACTTTAGAAGACTACCTCTTGAGGGAGCCGAAGAATTTTTCGATGCTTCAGCTTAGCAACTTATAGTTACGACAGTACCAAGAAGCAGCTAATCAGTTATGATACAGTTGTAGTAGCAAACAGGAAGGCCTCTTGGGCTCGACAGGCCAACCTAGGTGGAATGTTCTTCTGGGAAAGTAGTGCTGATCGTAACGGGAGCAGAAGCATCATCCGAAATGTATCGGATGCTCTTGGGCTACAGAATAGAAGTGAACTTCAGTAGTTCCCAAACCAGCTCTGCTACCCTCATTCCAAGTATAAGAATATTCGAGAAGCAATGCTCAAAAGTATAGCAAAAACGACGCAATATATTTGTCACTTGAATATATAGACCTCGTCAGAAGCTTTTCCGTCTACGTTGTTAGCATCTCTATCTGAAGGGGTGCTTCCTCCATTGTCTCTTGGGCTAGGTTACACGACAAGTAATTCTACCTTATCTACTATGTTAGTTGTATACTTGCTAAGAGACTACCGTTATTAATTGAGTTCAGGCTCTATTCTACATCTACTTATACAATGGCTACAACAGAACATCAGAACCAGACAGCAAAATCGTCTTTTATCCCGAATTCCAGTTACTTAGCAGTATCTCTTAATGGTACAGCGTTAACTTAACCATTAAAACCGACCATCGAAATCGGACCACAAGCTCTTCTCTGCCTCAGGTGAATAGTACGGTGATGGCTTCAATTTCGCCATCAGCTTCGGTCTCGCAGGCAACAGTTGACGGCAATACCTTGACCGTATCGACTCAGTCTGCCAGAACAGACCACTGGAACCAAACGACAGCCTCATTCATGTCTCAAAAAAATGAGACGGCAACACTCCTACTCTCTCTAACAGCTTCTGGCTCAAAAGTCACATCGACAAGTCCTACCCTAACCAAATCAGCTCAGACAAGTAGAACGACAGGTAAAAGCTCCGTTCCAATCCCTTCGCTCTCGAGTACTATACGCTCCTCGACCATTGCTTTAGAGCAAACATCAACTTCGGATCTACAAGTTCTAACGTCCCTCTCAGCTTCTACTTCTACATCTACTGCTGCTGCTGATTGCACTAAGGGTGTCACTTCATGCTCTAAGTACAAGCTTTTGAAGTGTAAGGCCGGCCGGTGCTATTGTGGCCTCGATACTGCTAAGCAACCAACTTGCTTCCAAAACACATCATGCAAGGGTTTGTCAAAGTGCTCATCAAACGATGAATGTGCTGATGGCGAAGCCTGCCAAGTATCAACATGTTGTAAGAAAAATCGGTGTGTTCCGGTCACTCAATGATGTTCGAGTGCAAAGAGGGCTTGAAAGCAGAAGTATTAGAAGAGGTTTCCCTCACGCATAGCTAGACCTAGCACTGGCTTTTTATCAATAAAGGGCGCCTTGAATACGAAAACGCTACCATCTGATTGCAAGATTGTAACACCCAGTATGCCATAATGACCCACTGCTAATATGCCAATTTGATAGATAGCTAATGCGGCATCATGCACGTTGCTGCACAATGAGTTGTCAATGCTGTGCGTCGTTAAAATTCTCCCGCCTCCATTTCTGGTACATGAGTGACCGCAATCTACAAAAAAAAAGTGCTCTGTTGTCCACCTTCAACTTCATCTTTACCCCACCCAGGACCCATGTATTCATGTGAAGCATAAGACTTAAGGATAGCCAGTGGTGGCGGGCAAGTCGCTGACTTGAAGTTAGGACGACCACTTAGTAGTGGCCTCTCTCGAATCTCAAGGCCACTATTGGGATTTGAAGCTATATCCCAGAGCAAGTATTGTCGATAGAGACTGTTCTTTTGTGGATAGTCTAGAACTAAACATAGACTGCTCGGTACCTGCCTAAAAAAGCCTTCGCATTTCACGATATACATCCCGGTTATGCCTCGTCCAGTATAGCAATAAGAGTCTTTCCTGCACCCTCTTTCGCTCCATCTTTATGCCAGTGAGATTTAGTTGAAGGTTCGATGATGTTGTCACCATTTAAAGCTGAAATCGGAAGTATTTGAATGCTATGTCAGTGTCAGCAAGCTTTGATGTACCGGTAGGTTATATACTTCTTGCAATCAATACTACCGGCCTCGAATGCCGAGAGGAGCCTTTCCACAGCATGAAGGTAAGCGTCTTCTGACCATTCGGCTTTGTCCCTGTAAATTCCTTCGAATTATGTGTGGGTTCGAACAGGTATCATAAGATAAACCAACATCTTGTTCACGAGAGCTACCACGCGCTTGGCACTTCCTAGAGATAGTGCAACACTTGCCGGAATCGAAAATGGCGGATTCTGGACGTCAACGACGTACAGGATACATTCGGCCTCGTCGATAGCTTGCCACGTCAGTTATGAAGATGTAATGAGGGTCGTAAGGTCAACAACAAGTAAACTTAACACCATGCCTTCTTGTCTGAAGAGCTGGTGGTGTGCCATGTTGTTGCAGGTAGTCCACGATCTGGTCAGGGAGGCGTAAGTTCGCATTTCGTATCTCCTCCATCGTCAACATGTCTACCCCGCCGCACTACTAATTTCAGTCGACAAACTCTGCATGACTGTGTAAGTGTACGAACCTTGAACAGTAATTTTCCAATCAAGGTAGACTTCCCTGACCCTTGCGGTCCCGATACTTGCACGCTCAAGTCTGTCATACTTGACATCGTAACGGGGTTGGAGATGAAATGTAGTGGAAGCCGAAATATGCTAGTAATAAAACAATGAGTCGATGGAGTAGACAGTAATGATAATCGTGGTGTCTGAGGCTGATGCGGGAAGAATGAGAGGAGAGCGCAGCAGAGCAGCAATGGACGGAGGCTCTGCGTTTCTGCACACTAGCGTTGAATCGCTTGCGCATGTTACCTCAAGTTCCGAAGGATGGTCTAGAATACAACAGTTGCCAACCGCTTTCTGTAGAAGCCTTTGCAGTTATGAAACGCATCATTAGGAAATGGAGCCAGAAGTCGCCAGCGAAATCGGTAGGTGAAGGAACTTCGCAACATGTCAGTACTCTCACTTCTTCCACTAGTGGGAGCTGTTGCGCGCCAGAGAGGGCTATGCTGAACTCTGTTCCTTAGGAGAACATGTCTATCGCTGCTAGTAGCCCGAGTGTGCATCCAACTAACGTAGGACAATTCGGTCTCTTTCAACTCAACAGTCCGACTCTATGCGCGGATACCACCGAAACTTTTGATGTGGACATCGTCGCTATTCATGGCCTCAACGGTGATGCAAGGCGGACATGGACCCACGAGGACGGAACATTTTGGCTACAAGACTTGTTGCCTGAGCTAATGCCAGGAGCACGTATCTTCTCCTATGGGTATCCGTCACAACTATTCTTCAGTCAATCAAAGGCCGGAATCCGAGACTATGCCTCGCAGTTGCTAAGGTGGCTGGTGGTCGAGCGAGTTAATAACCATGTGGTAGCCGTTTCCCACTCTTTTTTCCTAGGATTGTTGAGCCTTTGTGCTAACCTTCATAGGACAAACGCCATCCGATAATCTTCGTATGCCATAGCTTGGGGGGCATAGTCTTCAAAGAGGTAGGTCGCCTAATACTGCAGACTAGCAGGTAAATGACGATGTCCAGGCTATGGTTGTCGCCTCCGAAGAATTCCGAGATATCTGGCTCTCTACCAAGGGGGTTATCTTCATGGGTACTCCGCATCGAGGGAGCGCAATAGCTGGATGGGCGAAGATGGTGGGTAGAATAGTGAACATCGCTGTCTACCCAGGAGGGTTATTTCAATACAGCCAGGGAGTGAGAACTGCTTTGCTTCAAGATCTTGCGGAAAATTCAAAGGAACTGATACGCATTGCGGAGGACTTTGCTGAAAGAGCCAGCAGTTTGCGAATAACCAGCTTCTACGAAAATAATGTAACGCCTCCGACCAAAAACATGGTATGTCGGGCATATGGGATACACTATTCCGCTGTTTTGGTGTTTGCCCGATTCCTCGTGCTGATGAATATATAGATAGTAGAGAAACAATCCGCAGTAATTGGACTGCCTAATGAACAGACGACCGCTCTCTGGACGAATCATAGAGACTTGTGTCGTTTTGCCCGCAAAGGCGATAAAAGTTTTGAGCTAGTGGTGCAAGCTTTGCAGCAGATGGCAAGGGAGATTTTGTCAGAGAGTGGAAAGCCTCAGGCCAGCCTCAGTACGGAGAAATGTAGGTATCTTGTAGCAACGAATTGGAGAATTCTGCTGACTATCCCACAGCGTACGATACGCTTGAGAGGGCCTGTGTCATTGCACTCCGCGCGACGGACGTCAATCTTTACGTGTCCAGAAGCGAACGACGTACTGAGGGTACGTTGGAATGGCTTCACAGTAAGCCAGAGTATGTAGGCTGGAGGGAAAGCAACTGCCCAAGACTACTGTGGATAACAGGACAACCGGGCAGTGGTAAGACAACTATGGCCCTCTACGTGCTGAACAACCTGATTCAACAACGTCAACCTCGCGAGATTATATGTCATTCTTTCTGCGAGCAAAGAGAATTTCCGAAGGATGGGAGCGCTCTAATACGGGCTTTGATTCTTCAGATGGTTACATGTAATCGTAAGTTGCTTAGGTTTGTCAGGAAGGCGCTTGATAAAGGCGGTTCGCAGGTCCTGCAACAGTTCGATTCGTTGTGGGAGATTTTTGCTCAGATCTTACGTGACAGCAGGACTGACTCTGTGAGTGTTATCATCGACGGTCTTGAGGTTTATGACAAAAGTATCCAAGCCAGGCTTATTGATCGTGTTTCTGAACTCTTGAAATCAGAACAAGCGGTACAGATTAGATTCCTTATTACAACCCTACCAAAGTCAGCAATATTCCGGTCTATGGATGCTATCAAAGGACGAATACATCATTTGCAGCTCGAGCAAGAGCAGGAGTTAATTAGTGCGGATGTTAATTTGTTCATTCACCAACGTCTTGAGGCTCTTGTGCAAAGTGATCGTTGCCAGCCATCCACAGGATACGAGCTCGAGAAGATCCTCATCAAGAAGGCTGGTCGAACGTTCCTCTGGGTCAGCCTCGTTTTCCCGCTGCTAGAGGACCGCTTGTTGTTGGCAGAGACGGATGTAAGGTCCATCGCAGACCAGCTGCCCCCAGATCTTGCTCTTATATACGAAAGGCTGTTGTTCTCGATACCCCCGCCAGATCGTGACATAGTCGGAAAGCTATTGCGACTGATCGCGGTAAGCGCAAGGCCATTAACCGGTGAAGAACTCGGTATCATTCTGGCTATTACACCACGGTGCCATGCTGCTTCTTCGCTGGATCGTGTGCCGATAACTGAGCGTATGATTCGTACAGCGCTGGGGCCACTGATTCAAGTCTGCGATTCCAAAATCAGCCTTGTCCACGAGTCTTTGAAGCAATACCTGGTCACACTTTCGACAGACCCAACACATCCGTTGTGCTTGCCTTTCGGTATAGATTTGCATCGGGACATCAGGATACTGGTGTTATCTTGCATTAGATACCTTGCCCTCGACGATTTCCAGGAGGATCTCTTCCTGAAAGATCTATCCACTGATGAGACTGATGTGGTCAAGGCTTGTGTTGTCGATGAGGAGTTGTCAATTGACTTCGATCTCTATGGCGATCCGCTGTTCCAAGGCTTGGATGAGGTAGCTGCAGATGCAGTCACTCGGATTTCCGATCGATACAAGCTTTTCGATTATGCTGCGATGCACTGGGCAGGCGATTTCTTGCGATGCTGCGATGCGTTTTCTTCAGAGGATCTTGATGTTGCGCTGTTGATATGCGGCTCAGACAAGGTTCGCCTCGCAAATTGGCTGCACTACTTCTGGGCTGCGAAAGGGTTTACTGAGCCGTGCCCTCTGGGAGACCCAATGATTGTGGCTTCTTACTTTGGACACCTCCCAATTCTGGAAAGATACCTTAATAGTTTGCCATCTGCTAGCGATGGAGTGCTTTACAATTCATTGTTTTGGTCTGCTCGACAGGGCCATACCTCTTGTGTCACATCCATCCTTAATCATATTGCGAGACTTCCGGCACTATCTTTGTCACCATTGCTAGCCGCCGCTCAGTATGGCCACCTCGATACGGTACAAGCTCTTCTTCGAGATAATCGGATTCAGGTAAATGCTCAAGATGAAAATGGTCGCACTGCCTTATCGCTTGCTTCAGCGAATGGCCATTTTGATGTGGTCTCGACACTCTTGTCAACCGCAACGATTGAGGTGAATCGACCAGACAAAAATGATTACACTGCAATATTTTGGGCGGCAACTGCACCATCGATTGCCTCAACGTCGTGGTTGCTCGCTGATATGCGAGTCGATCTTGATCATAGAGATAAATGGGGCCGAACCGTATTATCATGGGCTGCCGAAGAAGGTTCTGTAGACACTGTCAGGAAGCTGGTCTGGACCGAACGCGTCACAATCGATTTGCAAGACTTTGAAGGTCGTACACCGATATCCTATGCTGCACAGCATGGTCATCTTGAGGTTGTCCGCATACTCTTAGAGCGTTGGTTTGGGCAGGCTTCTATACAGGATCGCAATGGTCGTAACTCTCATTCGTGGGCTGCAAGCCAACCCAATTCAGAATTATTGCACGAACTCATCAAACAAGATCCGGCAGGCACAGATGTTGAAGATGTCAATGGTTGGACTGCGCTTAGCTGGGCGCTGAACCCTCCTGGATATCCAGAAAATGTTACAGAACTTTTGAACTCAAGGCTTGTCCAAGTAAATCGAAAAGATAGTGTGAATGGTCGTACTCCGCTTTCTTGGGCAGCAAGCTATGGCTATTCCTCGATCACACGTTCGCTATCTTGTACGGTTGGAATCTTACTAGATGTCAAGGATTTTGATGGGAGAACACCTCTTTCACACGCTGCTAGCAATGGCAATGTAGATGTAATATCGATCCTGCTCTCTCGGGGTAGTAATATTGATTCGACCGACCACAAAGGTCGTACAGCTCTATCATGGGCAGCTCGAGGGGGATATTATGAAGCTATGACATGCCTTTTATCCTTTCAACAAGCCGGTGTTTCTGTGCGAGACGCATCCGGCAGTTCAGCCATGGAAACAGCATAGATATCAGCGCTTGAATGAAATGTTTCCATCCAGTGCAGCATAGGTGTCCAGAGCGACAGGGTAGCTAGCCCGCTTGCGAATTTGCCCAAAGAGAGCAAGCATCTGCATCGGGTCGCGCTTCAGTGCTGTTAAGGTAGGGATGAAGAGAACGAGAAACACTTTGAGTAGGTCAGAGAAGGTTGCAGGATTGAATCGGCCAGTGGTGGCTGAAGTCTGTCGGTACCGTAGATAGTGAAAGACGTGGATGATTGCATGCGACGTCGCTTTGGGACCAGGACCTTTGTTTTCTTTCTTTCTCGTGGCCTTGCACTCCATTATTTTCCTTCTAGATTAGATTGCTTTCATTTCTCAAAGAGCGCTTCGTGAATACGACACTGATGACATAGGTAACGAGACAGCTCCATTTTTTTATTTTTATTTCAGCCCTTCCATCATAACATAACTCGGGCACTACAATCGAAATCTTCCACTTTCACAGGGTGTCGCATGTCACGCTAAGGACACTTATCAATCGAGTACGGAAACCATACATTGGAACAAATAAGTCTCGAGTGAGTGACCTAACGCGTCATTACTAATAACGACTGAAAAAGGAAGCTGCTTTTTGTTGACAACGACAAACTACCTATACCCAGTCAAAAGTTGGTAAATTGGTTATCCACACAATTGGAATCTTGGCGCTTATTTCTTCCCTCTGTTATAATATTCCACAACAAAGACTGTAATGTGCAGACTGTTATTGAACCAGTTCTGACACTACCACTCGACTTCGAAGTTCGGAGAGTCTGCGCTCATAGGCCTAACTTATACTGAACGCTTCATTACCTCTAAATGAGGGTCTGCGCCATGGGCTTCTCATCGAAATTATCCAAGGCTGGAAGAAGCTCGTCCTTAAATTTCAAAATAATAGCACGAGAGCACTCAATAAAGAGACATAACGTGTTCAGAAGGTATTGAAGCCGCTTGGTAACCAGGCTGTCATTGTGGTGAGGAGCAGCATGGTATACATGAGATAGAACTTCATTCTGCAATGTAATCGGGATTACACTATGATATCAGTGATGTCGGATTGCATCCACATACTTAATATGATAAGACTACAAGCAACGAAACAATTCGAACCTTTACTCTGGTTGCCTTGAAAATTCTATATGATATGAGTTTCCGTGAGTTTATTTGGGTATAACTTAAGCTCCACGTATATGAATGAATGAAGACTTTCCTTGTGATAGAATACATCATTCTCCCCATAATCGTGATTTAAAGCGCTCGGCCGAATCATGATGAAATTGATGCAAGATATCAAGGGCGAGGGGATGAATTCTTCAAATGCGCTGAAACTTTCAAACCATAATAATGATTTTGTTGCTATGAGAACTACTTTGCACACAAGAAGCCCTTTGCAAGATGAACCATCAACAAGGATGACGTTGAATAGCTTATTCCCATCACAGCCACAGATCTTGATGGATCATCTTCATCATAACGGCTTCAGCAGGCCAGGCATCAATAGCTTTTACCACCTTACTGCACCAATCATCATTCCACTTAAATGCGAGAAAAGCAGTAAAGTACTCCCAATATACTGGATACCAACCCGCAGATTCCCAGTCAACAAGAGATATATGAAACTCCTTCTTATCCTGCTCTACTAATACCTCCCCGACCAGAAAATTTTTCCGCTGCAAATCGGAGTGGGTAAAAACAGAAGTTCTACCGTTAACAACGAGGTCGGACATGAGTTGTTCCTCAAAGAAATCGGCCACGTGTGAGTGGCGCCCATTCTCTCGTGAATTCTCTCGTGATTTTGAGATTAAGCCCTGGATAAATTCAGACTCGGTCGTGAATGGTCCTGAGATATCCGCTGGGTAGTCAGGCCAATAGAAGAGGTGATGAGGCATAACGCTCTGGTTGACCGAGCCAAAGAAACCTTGATTTGGTGTGTTACGGAGTCGTGTAAAGATACTCCGGGTCTTGGCAAGGATATGGTCTTTTTCAGATTCTGGAAGAGTTGGCCATAGCGATTCAAGCGTGTTGCCACGTAAACGTTCCATTACAAGGAATAGAGTTCCATCAGCCTCCCTCCACATTGCATATAATCGAGGGGCAAATCCTCGGAGATTATTCTGCTCAAGGAAGAGTAGATTCTCGCCTTCGATTGCATCATTAGATGGGCTGCATTTGACAATAAAATGCTCGCCAACACCGACAACTTTTCTAATTGCCCAAGCCTCGGTTCCCTTAATAATCTCATTGATGCAAATATTTCTGACGTTGTTGGCAGAGGTGCAGGTAATTCTTTGGGGTCCTTGAAGTATGGGAGGTGAATGGGTGTAGTCATTGTAGTATAATCTTCGAAGAGTGAGTGATCAGGAGAGTGAGAAATTGTTGTGAGGTCCTGATTATATCCTTACCTATGGAAATATCGGCCTGAGTTACAAGGCATTATAGCACATCCAAGTGATATATTCACGAAAGGACAGTTATAATCAAGGACATTGAAGTCTTATCTGAGGAAGGGGGTCTTGTTTGCTTGATTGATTGCTTATTGGTTTAAGTTCTAGTTTTACTCGCATTTTCGAAGGCAATATATTCTTAAACCAGTGCATTTGCTGCGGTAGATACACTTGGACAAATACGCCGAAGCTAGGCAATTCCGGCATAGCCATCTTACGATGGCTGGAACCGAGATGAATTTATCATCATCGCTTGAAACTCAGCAATTGTGTCCCCAGCCCGTTCATAATAGGTTGAAGTAGTCAGGAGCTTGTGAAAGTCGTCTTCCCCCAACAGCCCGAAAACTCTTGATGGATTGTCCATTCCCTTTATTGCTAGGTCTGTATCCGGCTTGAGTTCTATCCTAATGAGTATTATCCCAAGACAACGATAAAAAGCCTTACCTGCCATAGGTCTTTTCTGATCGATAAAGCTCCCGAACAGTCCCTCAATATCGGATTCTCGACCGTCGGCCTAAGTAAAATTTAAGTACAGCATCTTGGCAGTATTCTAGAGGACGACTTACGAGGCAGTGCGCGCATGGTGCGTTATTGACCCAGACCCAATGTGGGCAATTGAATGTAAGCCAGTACTTGCATCTGTACTTGTAGTATCCCCCACTACCAGACATAATGTGGTGAGAAGTTATAATGCGGAGTATATGGAAGAACAGGTTGAAGATTTGCTATGCGAGCCTTTATAGTGATATGAGTGGAATACAGAGAGAGCTAATAACAATAGTTGTAGCTAAGAGATACTAAAAATATCAACGATTGTTGGGTTTGTGCTCTTGATAAGATGAAAGTATGCATTGAATAAACGGACGCGAAATCGAACGCAATTCCTCTATGTTATAGCTAGAATCATTCTGTATCGGCCTCAAGCACTAAGAGATGTGAAAGTGGGCTTATCGTCACAGCCGCATCTATTTCTTTACAAAGCCAATCCATTTCGTCAGCCCTGGCAATTGATATCTCCTTTGGCCCTTTGCCCTTACGTTCTATGAATAATCCTAATGCAGAGATTGCTTCTAAGCCGTACCCTTTTATACAACATCTTCTATACTCATTTATATCCAAAAAGAGGCTCGTTCTTAGCGGTTGATTCTCCCAATACCTCCAAAAGGCATCGCAGATGAAATTGGACAGTTCTAGTAGATCAAGTTGGGTGTCTAGACTATTGTGATTAACAGCGCGTTGGTTTAGAATATATTGCTCATATTCATTGATTTTTGCGACCATTTTATTGCGGGAAGATTTCCGAGGATCGTTCTGATAAATTGACTCAAAAAATCTAAAAGGTTCAGCTATTAATCCAAAGTAGCAGACGGTACTAGTTGCCTTACAGAGTAATACCAGTTGTTACATCATCTTTCATGACATTCCAGATACCTCTCATGCCTTGGCCTAAGGCTCCATAATAGGGCAATTGATGGAGGAAGGATGCTATCAATTGGTTATCTCTTTTGTATCCAGCATATCCTATACCTGGATCGTCTCTGTATGTGAATTCGAATAGTTGAGCTTTATGAGTCTGAAGATATTCAAAGAGCACAAATTGATAATTGATTTCCGATCCTGTAATAATTGAAGCACGAGACCCGGGTTCTGCCCACACACAAAAGAATTGAAGTTGAGACATTTTTGTACGACTGAGTCTATGGAAAAAGTGAAGCTTTTATAGGGGGCACTAGAAGGGTCAAGAGAAAGTCTGCTAAATAAGCTATTTGTTGTATTACTTCGACTACGGCGAGGTTGCATCTACCAGGCCTGTATGTATCCTTGCATAAGGATCTTCCGGTCATTGTTTGACAGGCCAGGAAAAGAATACCTGGGGTCGTATAAGTAGACGTCACGTCAATGTTTTCAGGAGATAATCAGGAAACTGAAGGAATATGTGCGGATAGATGCTCTTGCTATTCTATATTACATGGTAGAAAACACGTGAGGAATATAATTAAACAGGGCTAGAGACAGAGCTAGCTTGAATCGGAAGTATAGTACAAAATTTTTGAATAAGTGAGTTTCGTATGTGACAGCCAAGTGTTGACATTTTTGAAGGTCCCTCTTCTGGCTTCTTGTTGAAGCGCTTGTTGTAGATTTAACCTATAAGTTCTTCTATTGACACTAGGGCGTTCCTTTGGCACATTAAATCTTTAGAAATTTTGACCTTAGTTGATTAGCAGGATACTATCTAAATCGAGTAATGGGGGTCTTACATTCCGGCCTTGCCTCATCGTATCCTTCCATACTTTTCGGCTCCTCAACAGCAGTATCTCCTGAATCTGGCAGACAGTCTTCTCTAAATTCTATGTCACCATTTGCCCGCCGATATGTGATATAATGAGTTGCCATCCCGTCTACAACTTTAACATTACTAGTTATTTCGTGACCAAGTTGACTCCTCTTCTCTGCGTATAAGCCGAATTGTCCCCGTTAGAGGTAACAGTCATGATACCCAACTCCATAACTTCGGTGTTTGGGCTTAACACAACGCTGAGAAACGGGTCAGGCAACGAGGAGACTTGGAAGGGGTTTGACTGCGCGATTCTTTTCGGGTATAGAGCGTTTTTGGTATCAGGATCTGGCTGAAACTTTCTTTTTGTAGAACTCCTGGTAGCTGGTTTCTTACTCTTGCATATTTGCGAAATATTATTAACTAGTAAACAGTTATTTATGGCTACGGAATTGAGATTACTATCATGTGCAAGAAGTACAACAGATATACAAGAAGTGACAAAATGTCTGCAGACAAGACATACTGGCTGATTCTTCTACCTCTCCTTTGCGATCATAAAATTATACGAACTGAAAGAAAACAGAATAAAGCTCAGTTCGTTGTACCTCCCTAATATGAGAGAAAGGCCATGAAATTCCAGGCTTCTCCAACATAAGTGCTCGGTATGTAGCGTAGTTGTTTTCTCGGTTAACAAGATCACGGAGATGCGACAGTTCATCCGATAGAGCATTTCCATTTTCAAGGCCTATTAACATAGCCATTCCCGAGTTGTAGTTACGCATGGATATCAAATGCTAGACATCAACTTAATAAATGACCACCCTAGTAACAGGAGACTGCTTACCTTAATAATTTCGCTAATGATTTTTACTAAAGGTTTTGCAGCAATAGCACATGCCTTTACGTCGCTACTGAGTGCGGACCATTTACGACCGATTTTTGTCAAGCGAGGACTCTTCGTATCAGTGACGTCCCTGAGAGAAATTTCGCTGAAAGCTTCCCTATCAGCAACTACCAGCATACTGGCCACTTCCTGTGGCCCGTAGGTATTAATCCTATCCAAGAAGTCGAACTCAGTTGAGAAAGGTCTTTGCCAGTCGATATCATCAATAGCATTAACCATGTTTTCTTCGAAGCGAGTAGCTAGGATCGAAAACCGTCTAAGCATAGCAAGAAGGTTGTGACCATTCATCTGTTCTTGGATTGGATCTACCAAGAATTGCAAAGCATCAAGGGGAGAGATAGGCTTCTGATACCACTTTAAACTAGTCGAGATCATCCAGTATGTTAGAGGGTGCATAAGTGGTAGTTTCTATACATACTATTAGTAGTTGCCCTCGCAAAAATGGATGAGTACTTCCATTCTCGACTAATTGCCATTTTAAAGCTAAGCTGCGATGTCCCCGAAAGTATTCAGCAAGGCCCTTCTGCAAGCCTGAAACCCATTCAAGGAGATTTAGGACCACAAGGTCAGGAGTTCCAAGAAGATATCTGATCCAGGAATCCAAAGGAATGTATCGAAATGCTGAGTCGATGTGCCTATCAAAGCTTTCGGCGATTATGATAGCAGAGTCAGAGGAAGTCATAAATGATATAAGCCAAGACTTGTCCCCGACTAGAGCATATAATGGTTTCATTTTTCGTAGGTTTTCCACAAGCCTCTCAGCCTTGTAGATATTACTACAGTCGCCCAGCCCGCTAGGGCTGTTTCCATGGAGCTGAGTCCAAAAGTCATCGAGCAAAATCCTCGGACGTTCGGAAAGTAGCTTATTAGGAATGGCGAGATCGCGGAACAAAAATCTGAGAATAAGCTGAACATCACTTAGTTCTTTCGTTTCCTTGAGTACTCCCTCAGCCGCAGTTTCCAACCGCAGTGTAAAGGAGTAATCATCCAACTTAGGACCTGAAATCTCCACCGAATCAAGGTCGTAAGCCACCATTTTGTGTTAATGATTGTGATCGAAATCGAATGATGACTGAATATGCAATGAATGGAAGAATACAAGGCGGCAGTGAGAACGAGTGCGCTGGCTGACTGCCTCATTCTTCAGATGTGATCTTATATCGTGAAATGTTCGTCAGTCTACTGGCATCAAAACGATCTGCAATTCATAACTGATAGCAATATTTGAAACCGCCGCCTGGATCGAGTATTGAAGTCTAGTAAAATCAAGGGTGATTATGCAACTTACCATGTGAGGCCATGTCCGGGTTCTGTAGTATTGCCTTTCAGCCAAAGAAGAATGTATCCACGATAAGTTTAGGGACGGATAGAGCTGGGGAACTCATCCGCCCAGCTCCTAGCGTGTCTGATCAATTATGGAAGTATTTGGGCTAGGCTAAAATCGGTAGTACGACTGAAATCTCGTTCAACACAGCCGATTTGGACTAGTAGGCTCTGCCATCTTGACTAGAATTCCTTCCCACTACCGCTATGCCATTTTCCTAATTAACAAAACAATGGGAGTAGAACTTAGTAGAACTCTGTCGCAACGTCTTCAGCATTCAACGATAGATGAAGTTCTACGAGATGAGTTGGTAATTACACTCCGCCTCAAGAAAACTCCGGACTGACGAGTGAAGATGGTCAGGCAATTCGCTGAGGCGGTGGCATCATTATCGACTTCATCGAGGACGAATCTCAACAGCTTGAAGGCCCAACCGCCAGAGAGACAGACTTCTAGCAAAAAGTCCTTGCTACAAACTCCCAAGTTAAAGAACTTGTTGGACCTCACGGCTGAGGACATTGGCCTCCCACAGACTATTCAGAGAGAATATGATAGTTGGCTCGATGACTGGCAAGAATTTCTGAAGTTAGGATATATGAACAGCAGTGCTCGCGAGCCTTTGACCTCACTACTTGCTGAGAAATACAAGTTTGCTTGCCTTATAGAGACGCGACGTATAGCAGATACAATTCGTTGGAGATTCTTTACGCTATTCTTTTACGACTTGCATCTCCTTGTCAGTAGTTCTGGCTCTGAAACAAGTCGAGGTTCCGAAAAGCTACTTCAGCTGCTGATATCCGGTTCTATCGAGCATGAAGCGTATGTTATCATTGCTAATCTCAAAAGATGGATTGCTGCTGGATTGAGATACCACAATTTGTGTGCTTCCTTTGGAAACACTGGATGTCTCTTCCTGCTTCCAGAGACCATAAGTGATAAACTGTAAGTACCGAAGCCACGTTATGACCTGTATAATTGACAAGAGTAATACAGTTGGGAGGAATACTTGCCAATAAAGGGCTCTATACATGACGAAGCGGTCACACTGCTTAAGAAACTGGGCATCGAGCAAAAATGTAAGGACACATGCTCTTCTAACCTTGGGGAGACCATTCGCCATGGTTTATTGGAACCATTCAAATGGCATTACTCGACCTTCGGAGACGACACATCATCAACTAGTACAAGAACCACACATAATACTGCTGGTACGCCGATACCACAACATGGTGAACTGGGAACACGCAAGAGAAAGCAAAATTTTGAGCACGCGCCTCCCAAGCAGCGGACTAAACATCGTCCACAGATGCAGCCACCGCAGCCGAATAAGACAGTAGCAAGGACGCGTACTCCTCAAATCACATGTTGGCCGGACATGGAAGCTGTGGGATTTCACGATGCAATGGGCGTGTTGAGTACAGTCGCAGGTAAGATAGAACTCCAGGTGCGCCCCTCCTCCCCACGAACTCCTCGCTAATAGACGAAGTTCAACAGCAGTCAAATCCACCACCATCTGTAAACGAGGCTGTAGCAATCACGACTGCTCCCGTCGTAAATTTCCAGGGCAGCATGATGCATTCAACTCCGGGTAGCATAAGTGAGTTCAGGGATCTTACAACAAATCATGGCTAATTTCCCATATCGTAGACTCCAGTCCCCACCAGTGGGCGACACCATCTCAACAAACACCTGTACCGCCAGGCCCCCTTCGATACGATATGTTTGCATTAGCTTCCTTCGATATGTCATCCCTTCCATTCGAAACCTATACCGAACCCGGCGGAATCCCTTACCCACCACTATCCACTGATAATAACTATGATTTCGCGACGACAGTTTCGCATGAAGTCCCTCACACTGGTAGCCCAAATGGCGTGCTCTCGCCCTTCATCCCAACGCATCAGTAAGCGACAATTACGAGGCAATACAGCGCCCGACTGATTGTTACATCCTTCGTGATATGTATGATTGATCCAGGTTCCAAACGCTGGCTCGAGGCGGTAGGAGACTGGGTTTCGGACGTGGTCGCGGTCGTCGTGGTCCTAGTAAGAGCATTGGAGACGGTCGGATCGCCTTCTATGACCCTTATTGGAATCAAGTCGGTTTCGCCCACAGAGTTGTAAAATTCTGCGGGTTCTTGAGTCTGAATGCGTAGCACATTATAGTTGTATCGCGTATGCTGAGATATCATCTGCCGATAGTCAGCTGTGACTACTGATACTGTGACAATATTTACCTTCTTGTGAATGCCTAGTTCTATGAAAAGAGGTAGGCAACGTTTCTCGAGCTCCCCATCTGCACACTTTTCCACCTGACCATCTGGAATGAACTTGGCTGTGACAAGCCATTCCCCGAGAGGCGACAAAATATCCCTCACTATCGAACCTGTCAACTCTTGCCGCCGAAGATGGACGTCTTGGAAGCCAATTTCAGGCATCGCAGGGCAGTGTGGTGCGATAAGGTAGATGGGGTGGTGCTTCCGGTCCGTATGCGGGAAGATCATTTACGTGACGTTTCAATTAATTTTTTTATCGCTAGCTTCACGAAGCCACGTGCACGAAATTGCCTAAAACATTTCGAAATGTCTGCCAGCAACCAAATCGCATCCTTAGAAGCAGTGTTTAATTCCAGAAAGTTTAACGTCCGAAAATTTGAAAAAGACCTTTCCACGTCACCAATTATTGTCCAAGACCACGTTTCATGCGACCCCCTGAGCCGCGAGTACGAGCATCACGCCGAAATCTATCACAGAAGATGGATATCACTACCTCCGAATATCATTGAACAGGCTGATACATATCCGGTACCTCGGTCCCAAGGTACAGTTGTCTCAATATCACTCTAATGTCCAGGCTGCTAACTCAACTTCCGTAGTTGGATTGAGAATAAAATCTTTGAAATGTATAGCGAAGGTTATATGAGTGTTATACATGATTGTTCATGAACTTCTAAGTGAACGCTCTTCTACATATGACCCGGATCGAAACAACGGGGTCGAAATGCTAAGCATGACACCGAGCCTCTCTAAGTCAATAGAAATGACATGATCTTCAACTGATCATTGCCTGTGGGATACATGGCTCATGTGATTTGCACGCCATGAGAACACGTACCCTTTATATGCCAATTTGTATCTTGGGCCACAATTACACGAGGAAAGTTAGAAGGTAAAACATACGACTGAAGTAAGAGGGTTCCGCGAGTGTCTGTTTGAACATCGACGACTGTCCTCTTCGTACCTTGGTTTCTTTACCTGCCTAGCTATTTGTCAGAAAATGGCTAGGTTTTCTTATTGGCTTAAGTCTAAGACTTTATATAGTCTGCTATAACACTCGGGATATCCCGTATGAAAGACTTAGCAATCAACTTAAAGTTCCATTTGCTATCTAGAATCTTATCGCTTCGCGGTGATATTTAGGTTCGGATCCACTTTTACTTTTCGGTTTCCGGTGCTTCGGTGGAATGGGATTAGTCAGCAAACGGCGCTAACAGGGGTCCCAATACACTGACCCCCCGGGGTCAAATAATGTGCTTAGTAAGCACAATACCGCCCCAACTAGCACACCCCCTCTTTTCTAATGCAATTGCATTCAAAACACTCTCTTACAACCACCATTTGGAAGCTATATAGCATCTACGTCATACGCAATGGACCTTCGAATCTCTATTTCAGTTTCTCCACCTCCCATAGTGCTATCATCGTCACCAGTACCAGTAGCACAGCCAACAGAACAGCCAACAGAACAGGCTACAAAAGAGCTATCAATGCTATTACCCCCTGAGGCTATATATAGCTCTAAAGAGGAGCTATATACATCAATTCAAGCCTGGGCAGCTCAGCACAAGTATGCCTTTCGCATTGGTAGGTCAAAAAAGATCCACGAAGGCCCTAGGAGGAAGATTATATACAATTGCGACCGCTGCGGGCCTCCACCACCAGAAGATCATCCACAACAGCACTTACACGCTCGCAAACGACATACAAGTACTCGAAAAACAGGTTGTTAATTCTCAATCGTAGCTATTGAGCATTCAAATATACAATAGGAACTTAGACATAGGCTAGGTATAGAATACAGCATTCATAATCACCTCCCTAGTTAGTCTATTAGCTCTCATCTAGCTCATAGAAAATTAGCATAAGCGGATATAAACTAGGCTAGAGTTCTTTATAATATAGGTAGGGTTTTAATACTATATAATATTTACTTGGTCTAATATTATATAGGTATAAAACCTAATCAAGTATTAACTACTTTACGCCAAACAACGTCTATTCCTCTTCAACCGTACAATATATATAATCTAAATGCTTTATTTAAACGCGAGCAACAACAAGGCTTTTCTATAAACGATACTTTAATTTAATATCTTAAAAATAATAATATAAACTTTGAAATCAAGGTTATATCAGAAAATCGAATAAGATATCTATTTATTGTATATCCATAATCTATTCAACTAGTACAAAGTAATTAAGACGTTATATTAGTAGATAATACTTATAAAACTAATAAATTTGATATACTATTACTTCATATAATTAGTAAGTATAAGGCTATAATTAATATTCAAATGACTTAGTTTAATAAATATAATCTTTAATTAAATCTTATATTATTAACTATAGTTACTAACTAATAGTTCTTCTAGGTATAATAAGCTTAGGAATATTATTCTCAATCGGATTTTGCTTTCTTCTAATAGAACAAGAGGAAGATTATATATAGGCTCTTCGTTGCTTTCAAAAGCTTAAGATTAATCCTTCTATACTTATTATAGATAGCGATCAAGCTTTACGAAAAGCCTTTGAAGTAGTATATCTATCTATACCTATATTACTTTATATATAGTATATTAACTAATATATTCTTATAAATTATAAGAATATATTTGAGAAAGAGAAGGATTAGAAAGCCTTCGATATAGTATAGCATTCTTTAATTTCAGTCTCGACACTTAAGCAATTTAATAAGCTCTAGCTTTAATTTCATATATAATACTCTAATCCAAAGTCTTAGAAATATATTACCTACCTTCAAAAAGAATGGCTTAAAGAAGGCCAAAAAGAACGACTATTAGTAGTATATATAAATCAATACTTATACTTTAGTATTCGAATAACCTCTCGAGGTAAAGGTGCTTATGTATATATCAAACGATACCTTAGTAGTAAGAAGAGTAAAGAAGACTTATATTCTTCTTAGCTACTTATTGAAGTAGCTATAATTAATTAAATTCTAGCTATCTTAAATCGTACGAACATCAAACGAGATTATACACCTATTAGTATAGATAAAAAGCTATATTATAGTTATTTTGAAGTTATTATATAGTACACTTTACGACTCGTTTAACAATATATTGAATTAGTTCCTTTACTATTATAACCTTGTACTAGTAGCTTTACTCGTTCAATAGGCCTACTATATACATATACTTATAATATTCGAAAAGATATAGGAGGCCTTACTCCCTCGGATTTCTATAAGCACTAGTTTTAGGATCGTAATAGTACTTTTCAACCACTTCGTAATCCATTATAGGCTAGAAAACAATGTAATATATCCTTAAGTACTCGAACTACCTCTATAGGACGAATTCTCTTAATAGGAGAACAAGCTAAGAAGCAACCTTCTATCTATTTAGTATATTATCAACAAGGTTATATTATAAGTAGTCGAAATTACCCTCTAAAGCTTTAAGCTTCTATAGCTAGTTAGAGCTAGATACTTCAAAATTTTGAGCAAGCATAAACACAAGTATAGGCACAAGTATAGGCAAAGGCATAAGTACAACTAGTAGCTCCTACTATAACTATTAAAGTAATAGCTTTAATTCTAGCTTTTATATCACATACGAGCTTACAAGTAGCTATAAACTTACAACTAAATCTATTACTAGACTCGTTTTAATTCAAACAACCTATTAAACAAGTATAGTCTTAATCACCTAAGCAACTCTCTCTAGATAGGCTAGAGATCTTAATATAAGCTTACTTAGCTAAGAAGAATACTTGGCTAGCAAAGTATCTAACTATACGACTAACACAATATCGTAAGGCTCGAAAATAGAAGTTCTTTCGTCCAAATGTCTTAAAAAATCAAGCTTTATATATGCCTAAAGAGCGACGTAACCTCGAAGGTTATATTATAGTAGAGAAAGCAAATTGGACTACTAAGGAAATTATAGTATAGCTAGATAACGAGGAGAAAAAGGATGAAGAGGAATATAATAAGTACGAATTAGAGTTTATAAGAAATAATAATAGGTATACTTTAACTAAGTATAAGGATATATAGAATAGAGTCGAAGAGGAGTATACTAGAGAGTCTAAGTAATATATACTATAGATATAGATTAGGTATAATATAAATACTATAGGTC
>JALRME010000082.1:0-39580 GCA_026120035.1 Coleophoma eucalyptorum | reverse complement strand
AACCCTAACCCTAACCCTAACCCTAACCCTAACCCTAACCCTAACCCTAACCCTAACCCTAACCCTAACCCTAACCCTAACCCTAACCCTAACCCTAATACCGAAATACTAAAACGCCTTAGCCTAATCAGAAAGCCCGTCCTTTGCCCTTACCAAATGTAAGACCTAATTCTAAATTTGTATTACTACGAGTGGTATTTCTACGAGTTAGACGATCGTACTTCGGAGTCGAAGGAGTCTTAGAACGACTAGGAGCAAAGTCGTTACGAGGAATATTTATAGGGTTAATCGGGTTCATTATAAGCGTTAGTATTACCCCGTACGGAGATAAGGGAACCTATAGGAGCAACCAATTACGTTCTAGTGCTAAAGATAATTACTATAAGCACTTCCGTCTAGAGGTAGTAAAAAGATATAAAGCAAAAAGGGACCGTCGGTATTCGCCTAAGAGTAGAAGCTATATATATCTAGATTCTTCTCACCGTACGCTTAAGCAAAGAGGGCCTAGATCTACTAAGGGTGAATAATTCGCCGGCCTATAAAAGCGTCGCTTAGGGAGGGAGTAATAAAGCTATTCAGACGACCTAGGGAAACGAGGACGAGAGAGTTAGGAGTATTACAATCTACTCCATACGCCTCTCTATAGGTAGCAAACTATTGCTAAGATTGACTATAGATAAGAAGGGACTATTCTAGGAGTAGGTCCCTAAGGCGGGTGGCGTCTATCAAGAGAATTTGAGTCTAATCCTCGTCGATAGCTAAGAGAAGTCTATTAGGTAGGTCTAGAGCTAGGGTAGGACCAAGTAGGCCATATACGGAGTCGGTAAGCGACTCAGAAGAACTAGAGCTGACCTTAGATAGGGCAGTAGCGACTTAGGACTTAGTAAGGAGCTAGTCGCTAGGTAAAGAAGTACGCTTGTTAGACATAATGATGATAATTCCGTACGGAAGAGAGAGAGTGATACTAAAAGGGGCTATAAAGCTAAAGTGAAAGTAGGTGAAAAAGGTGAAGCTAGAATGGAAAAGCTAAGGAAGGTTGATAAAGAAGAGAGAGAAAAGGAGGAGAGAGAAGCGACCTTTTATACCTACCTAAGAGGCCTAGTTTATAAAACTAAACCAAGCTAGGGAGGAACAAAGAAAAACTCCTAGGAGGGTTTGACAAACAGCTAGAAAACAAGGATCCGACAAACAGAGAATATCGAGCTATCGACCCCGTACGAAGCTCGTCGGTAAGCTATATCAGAAAAGAAAAGAGTTACTAGTATCGGGACATCCCGAGAATTAGGCCTAATATGTTTACCGATATATCTACCGGGATGCTTCCCGATCCGTACGAAGCTCCCGAAAGGAAAAAGCAATTACTTTGTAGAACTTGATATAGCTCGGCCTAGACAAAAGCAAAGTAAAGGGAAGTCCGTACGAACATAAGGGGTTAGCCTTAAGTAAGGAAAAAAGGGGTAACCTAGTTGTATTTAAGTAGTAGAGATACCCACTCTTAGAAGGGCAGACATTATAGACAACAGCTATAATACACTTAGATTACCTTCAGAAGAAAAGGTGACCTAAGCGTATAGTACGTCTATCGTCTCACCGATTACATAGGTCCAGCGTGAACCTAATACCCTACGGAGTCGAGCTCGAACTCCTAGTGAACCGGACTCTGATTGTCATAGGCCCAAGCGAGGTCACATGGCATTAGCGAGCCAGGCGGGGAAACATATATATATCTTCAGCCCCCTTGGTTTAAGGATCTTCAGAGATCAGTTTGAATAATAACTACTACCTACCTACGTATACCCTATGTATACCCTACTTATCTATTGCTTGTACGTCACTCTACCTATAACACCTAACATTCTGATCTCTCTCCCCGATAGGAGGTAGCTCGTCGTAAAGCAATTGATAGGATACCAAAATGACGTACGAAACCAGAAGCATCAGTCGTAGCGTCGACGTTACCTCTAAGCTTACCCAAACCAAGGTAGGATCCCAATCCCAGCCTACGATGACTATTAGTGATAGACTTACGACGGCACTACGTTGTATCGAGGAGCTCGAGCGAGAGTCCCGCGACCGTAAAGAAGTAACTCGATTGGAAACTAGAATCGAAGAAATCCGAGCGACCAATATACTACTACCTACCCTATATCGTAAACCCTTCGTGACCCCAACGGTACCCTAGCTATAACGCCGCGCCCCAAAAACAAGGGACCTACTAGATTATATAGGTAGAAATATCAAGGAAGCTTAAGATTTCTTCTATCAAGCAGAATTGAAATAGAGAGAGGATAATGACATTATATGGCCCGACGATACCGCGAAGGTGACATACGCGGTATCCTACTTCAAAGGGATACCACGAGACATTTGGAAACGATATAAGAAAAGAGTAGGAGTCAACAATACTCCCTAGGAGGATTTCGTGGAATTTATAAAGAATTCTATATTAGACCCTAGGAACCACAATCTTAATACTATTATATAGTATAACGAGGCTTACTAGAGGCCGACCTAGTCAGTCTAGAGTTTTATATTATATTTGGACAGCCTTAACGAAGAACTTGGTATTTATGATAATAACTAACGTAGAAACTAGCTACTAGCTAAATTGAAGCCGGAGATACACTAGTAGATCAACCTAAATAGGAATATACCAACTAACAAAGAAGAATTAATTACTACCGCCATAAGAATTAAGAACCATTTTGTAATATTTAATAGGAGGACCTAAGATACCACGAGGGCCCCGCAAGGATAATAACGAGAGCGCGCTAATAGATTGCGTTCGGTCTAATAATATTCTTATAGCCGATCATTTAAACAACAACCTTCGCCACTATAGCGCCTAGACCGTAACGAGCGGGAGTCAACCATCTTACCAAATAAGATACTAATATCGTAGCAAGGAAGACTAGGATAGCGATATTACAAATGCTCGCAAGAGGGCCACTATACGTCCGCCTACCCTACGTATGTATACAACTAGTGTAGCTAAAAGGGGTATCGATAGTTCAGTTGTCCAAACTCAGTACAATCGGGAAACGCTAGCGCCCACTAGTAGTATCTCTTGTTTCTACTAAGTATAGCGAAAGAATAGAGAAAACGAGAATAATCACTAAGGTAATAGTTTGGAGAGATAGAGTATCGAGAAAAGTTAAGGCGCTACTAGACTACGGTAGTAAGGCGAACTATATACGTAGGCAACTCGCTACTGAGTTAGGAATAACTCCTAAGAAGGAAGGCACCTCGGTCCTAACCACCCTAAATAGTAAACTAATACCGTCTTACGCTAACTATATAGTTCGTATTAAAGCAAGAGACACGATAGGAGAGCGTAAGAGTACCACTTAGACCCTTATCTCGTA
Source organism: Coleophoma eucalyptorum (assembly GCA_026120035.1). Lineage (NCBI taxonomy): Eukaryota > Fungi > Ascomycota > Leotiomycetes > Helotiales > Dermateaceae > Coleophoma > Coleophoma eucalyptorum. The sequence continues at coordinate 36,215 of JALRME010000082.1, read as the reverse complement.
TGACTTCGATCTTAGTGATATTAACGTTATATTAGGATACCCGTGATTGAAGAGTGCTAACCCGGATATCTCCTTCGCAACAGGAGTATAGTAGTATCGTATTACGTCGAACAATATTAAGAAAATATCTATACCAAAGTTCGATAGGCTCATAAGGAAGGAAAAATATATTTATTCAATAACAATAATACCGGCCGAGATCCCAACGATAGGGCGTACTGTTGCTACTATATCCGCGACGAAGAAACCTATACTTTTAGACTAATACTCTAATTTATAAGAAGTATTTTCGAATAAAGCTATAGGCTTACTACCAAATCATTACGATATAGAACATCGAATTAATCTTATCGTAGGCTCCTAGCCGCCTTATAGGCCGCTATATGTATTATCAGAAAAAGAACTTAAAGTATTACGTAAGTATCTTAAAAACAGTATTAAAAAAGGATAGATTCGACGGTCCATTAGTCCTATAGGAGTACTAATTATATTCGTCCCTAAGAAAGGTAGAGGCCTACGGTTGTACGTCGACTATCGGGGGTTGAACACAATCACTATTAAGAATAGGACACTACTACTATTAATCAATAAAACACTAGATCGACTACGGGAAGCTAGAGTATTCACGAAGTTGGATCTTAAGGATGTATATTATAGGATATATATTCGAGAGGGCGACGAGTGGAAGACTACGTTCCATACGCGATACGGCCATTTTGAATATTACGTAATGCCATTTGGATTGACAAACGCCCCAGCCACATTCTAAGTATATATTAATAATACCCTCGTAGGACTCGTTGATATCACCTATATAGTATACCTCGACGATATCTTAATCTACTCTAAAGACCTACTACGGTATAAGTAGGCGGTCCATTAGGTACTCGAAAGATTGAAACAATATTAACTTTTCGCGAACCTAAAGAAATACGAATTTCATACTAACCAAGTTGAGTTTCTAGGCTTTATCATAAGCCCCGATGGTATAGCGATAAAGCTAAGCTGCGTTACAACCGTTTTAGAATGATTGATACTAAACTCTATAAAGGAAGTTCAGATATTCCTCGGCTTTACGAACTTCTACCGACGGTTTATATTCGTATACTTATGGATTACAAAAGGCCTCTCCGATCTCCTAAAGGGGGGAGAGGAACAAGAGTTCAAATGGCCCAACGAAGCCAAAGTAGCTTTCTAAAAACTTAAAGATACGTTTATAACTACGCCCATCCTACGCTACTTCGACCTATCACTAAAAATCCTCGTAGAAACAGATACGTTAGGATTTACTATAGTAGGAATATTATTATAACTATTCGATAGTAGGCTTAACGCTAGATAGCACCCGATAGCATTCTTCTCGAAGAAATTCATAGATATCGAAACCAGATACGAAACTTATGATATAGAACTAATGGCTATTATATAGGCGTTTAGAACTTAGAGGTATTACCTAGCGTATAGCTAACTCCCTATTATGGTTAAGACTAATTATAATAATCTTAAATACTTTATAACAAAAAGAAAGCTAAACAATAGATAGGTACGATAGGCTAAAGAACTTATAGCCTTCGACTTTACTATTGAGTATCGAGCGAGCAGTAGCAACCTCGCCGACGGCCTATTACGTAGACTAGATTATCAAATAGATTACGAAAAAGAATCTATTGTATATACTCTTTAGAACAAACTACTAATAAAATAGCTACTAAAGATTTGTTCCTATCGTATAGCGGGAAGATCCTACTACGCAAGCCCTACGACACCGTAATTTAAGGCCTAGAAGACGAGGACTAGGCAATCCTCGGCTAGTAAGATACTAGTAGCACTAGAGACGAGAGTCTCCCGTCGTAACTATAAGTAGACGCTATCTAGCGGTTGTACGTTAGTATCGTACAAATAGTATAACGTAGTATCGATATTAGGGCCGACATTAGAGCCTATTGCTAGTATAGCTAGTTATAAATAGCGCGTACCTCGTGTCGCGGTAGTTCTTACCGTTAGTAACGAAATAGCTTATGAACCGACCCAAGAATCCTTATAAGAATTCCTACTTATGTTACAAAGTCGTAATAACTTTGTACAAAGCTAGGGTTACGAAGGTCGTTCGAGGCGAGGGAAGGCTGGAGCTACTAAGACTTAGAACCTTAATACAAATGACCTACTATACCGGAAAGAGTCTATTTATATACCGGTAGATATAGCTATCCGAGACGAAATCCTAAAGTTAAATTATAACGACCCGTTAGGAGGCTATTTTAGCGTCGGTAAGACGCTAGAGGTACTCCATAGAAAATATTTCTAGCCGAGTATAAAAAAAGATATCAAGAATTATATTAAAACATACCTAGTATACTAGAGGACTAAGGTGAAAAGACACTAGCCCTATAGCGCCCTAGCTTCGTTCCCTATACCCTCGAGACCGTAGGAAGAGATAATACTTGACTTTATAATAGATTTGCCTACCTTAATATTTCAAAGTAATATATATAACTCAATCTTAGTGGTTGTCGATAGATATACGAAGATAGTACGATATATTCTTATAACTAAGACAATTACTACCCCTAAGCTTACTGAACTATTTGTTAATAAGATATTCAAGGATTTCGGGATTCCCAAAGGGATTACCTTAGACCGAGGTATTATATTCACTAGCTAATTTTAGGCTACGTTATGTTTCTACCTAGGTGTACGACGCCGGCTTAGTACCGTATTTCATCCGCAAACAGATGGTCAAACAGAAAATTTGAACCAAACATTAGAGTATTATTTGCGTTACTACTATAGTTATCTATAGGACGACTAGTCCACGAAGGTAGTACTCGCGGAGTTCATATATAATAATTCGTGGCACTTAACCACAAAAACAACCCTATTTTTTGCTATATATGGATTCCACCCTACTGTTGAAATCTACGTTAGGGACAACGTACCAGAAGGAGAGGCACCGACGGCAACTAAGAGAGTAAAAGTTATCGAGGCCGAACGAGAGAAACTAGAGGTACGCTAGCGTAGTAACGTCGAGGCCTAAAAGAAATTTTATAATAGGAAACAAATCCTAAGAATATTCTAAATAGGTAACAAAGTAATACTATTAGCTAAAAATATTAAATAGTTACGGTCAAGTAAGAAGCTATCGGATCGCTATCTTAGCCCCTTCGTAATTACGAAGGTAATTAGGAACTACGGCTAAGTATATCGTTTATAATTACCTCCGTCGTATAAAATTCATAATATATTTCACGTTTCGCTCTTAGAGCTATACTACTAGCGGGACGATATCGATAAAGTACCGCCACCTATTAAAGTCGATAGTAATAAAGAATTTAAAGTAGAATCTATATAGGCCTACCGAGATAATACGAATGATCGATAGTACTTGGTACAATAGAAGGACTACGTACCTACTAAGGATACCTAACAAAGTATAAATAACTTAGAATATATACCTAAAGCATTAGAGAAATATTATAAGTAAAGCTACGTTACGTTACTACCGCGGAAGTAAAGGTATAAAGTATAAAGAAGTAGATTATATTTTATTACTAAAAACCATATAGAATGTAACGTTAAAGCTTCGAATGTATACTATCGTCTCTACGCCTTATCCCCGATATCGTAACTCTATAAACTCCCCTCTCCTCAACCTTACTATCCAGAAGGACTCGTAGTATCATTAGAACCCTTCGACTCCTCGTCGTCGTTAGAATGATCTCCTAGGTCGTTATCGTCAGTTGTAGTAACAGAAGGTAAGTTGTTCTATAGTAGTTAGATAGCGTTATACTTACGGGATAGCTTACTTACTTAGTAACGAAGGACATCCAAAATGCTATCTAGGGTATTCTATATTTAGGCTTAACCATAAATAATTATTTAGGCTATTCCCTATATCGTCTATAAGGTATAGGCTAGGCGAACATTAGCTTCAACCTAGGATGTATATTAACGCTATAGTGCTTAAACTCAGGTACGAGTAGTAATCTTTGTATTACCGATAGCTAGGTAGGACGTAGCAATAGCGCGAACGAGTAGGCGGTTGAGTCTAGGAATACTCGATTGAGGAACCTAAAGATAAGTTAATTAGTAAGAATACTAACGAAAAGAATATCTATATCGTAGTAGAGCTTATTCAACTCGTGGTAGCGGTTGTATACATTCCTATCTATAGTCTTAATATATTAGATATTAGGCTCCTTATCAATACGTTTGGAGTACCGCAAACAATAGCGACGAGATAGCGTCTTAGGCGTACGCGTAAAGCGAGAGGTAATACTCTAACGAGTAGGAAGAGTAGATATTATACTATAGGGGTTAGTTATATTATATAAGTATCGCGTAGTTATAGCGAAGGCGAGAATACTTATAGAAGAAGAGTATTAAATAAAGGGAGTAAGAAAGTAAAAGAAAAGTTGTAATGTTTTGATATAAAAGAAAGAGGGAGGTTAGGGGATAAGAGAAGAGCCTTTTATAGACGTTAGAAATATTATAGCCTATTTGCGTAATTATACCACCTAGCGACACAAAGAAATCGAAACGCTTATAGTACGATAAAGAACTAAAGGGGTGTTTGCGAGAGAACAAAGAAAATAGCAAACTAGGGATCTAGAAAGGTAAGGTTGTTAGTAGCGCCGAGTAGGCGGGAAGGCAGCGGGGAGTGCGTAAAGCACCAATAAGGATGAAGAAAATATCGGGAAGCCAAGTACAAACTAAGGGCATTCAGACAAACCAGACGAAGACCCCTTGGGTTGTCACTAGTAGCCGTACAAGCGCCACCCCAGCGGACCGCTTATGCTTTACTCCTCCAAACCCGTTTCTTCGGCCAACAATGGGAATTACCTTCTAGGAGCTTATGCCCCGACGGCATTACGGATGCTTGGGGAATGGTCGTAAGGATACACCTATAAAGGGGGAGGTAATATCATAGGCCCAAGCGAGGTCATATAGTATTAGCGAGCCAGACGGGGAAACATATATATATCTTCAGCCCCCTTGGTTTAAGGATCTTTAGAGATCAGTTTGAATAATAACTACTACCTACCTACGTATACCCTATGTATACCCTACTTATCTATTGCTTGTACGTCACTCTGCTTGTGACACCTGACACTGATCCAAGTACTCGATAGAGATTAGACAGCGTTCACCGTAGGGTGAACCAACAGTTATATAACATATGTTTGGTCATATGACATATATCTGGATTCCCAATTGTCTATTCTGAGTAGGTCAGGTTCTTATAGGCTAGAGGCTTCCGAGTGTGTACCGTTATCCGTCATAAGGTTGTAAGACTCCTAAGAGGTCTTTTCTCCGAGAAGCTAATAATGGAAAGAGTGGTATTAGCTTTGAATTTAACCTATAGCACTATATTAATTCTTTCACTTTCGTTATTATCCTGATATTGTAAACTAGTGGAATGGGACGAGGCAACGGGACGGTAGAATGTGCAACCGATCGGAGGAACCTTGTTCCTACCCGACAATGTATATATATTGGTCCCTGGCTATCATACAAATTATCATCGACCTACGGATGAAATGATCGGACCATGGAAATCGAGGCATTGCGTCGATCAACCAACCTACCTCCTTCGTAGCTCTTCTTTAGTTATATCGTTATAGGAATCATTTAGTTGAGACTCCTAACTACTTGTGTCTTGTGTATTGTCGTATCCCGAGAGAATGAATTGAACTACCTTAAACCATAGTTCACCATTTACAATATTTCTTCTCGTTAACGTGGATTTTCTCGCAAGATTATTCTAGGGGAGGTCATTTTTGACTAGCATAGTTCTATAATTCTCTATACTTATTCTTGCGCAACCCAGCTGGGGTATAATCATGATCTAGGACTCAAGAGTATCGTTTCAACCCTCGATTCATTTCCTTCTGGCGAGATCTTGCTTTCCATACTGTCTGTAGTTGGGACGTAATCAATCAGATTTATAAATACTGAGGGTGGTTCGAATTAGCTTTCAAACAGTTACTGGTGTAGCATATAATGAAACAAAACAATGACCAATTTTATCTCTATGAATCAAGTCACATTGGAAAGTATGGGAAGAGACCACCAGGCGTTGTTTTGCTTTTCCAATACAAAATACGATACCAAAAGCCAGTTTCTCCTTGTATTACGTCAGAATTTTAAGTTTATTGGATAATGTCATCTTTTATAGCAGCGTAAGAATCTTTGGTTTTCTGCTGTCGAGGCTTTGTGCAAAGTTCGTAGGGAAAATGTTGGATTTTCGTCTCTATTTGGCAATACTCATTCAAGGGTTATTGCCGATGGCCGAACCCTGCGTTTCATTTTCATTTCGAGCCTCACATGACCTCAATATAAGATACTCGTAATGATACTATACTGAAGATAACATCATCTAGATATAAAAAAAGCAGGGTTTTCTTTGGCTTTTGATATCCAATTTGGTATACTGACATTGCAGAACCCTTTTTTTCCAGCCACCTCTTGAGACTTGTTGGCGAGGTATGGATCCCCCGGTAATTAATATATGCCAGAAACGGCGACTTGCATGTTGAGGAACTCCCCGGAACAAGGCGGAGTACTGGGAGACTTTGAGTGGCTTAGACGATTCTGCTGTTGGAAGGGTAGCCGTCACCCGTAAGCCCCCCTTTACTTAAGTTCCTACAACTCTCACACACTGTTTTTCAATCTTTCCTACATTCTCTATTTTTAAGGCCATATTTGATTTGGACTCAATATACACATATTCTATATGAAACACTAAAACCTCATCATGGTAGATAATCGACGAGAAGAGCCTGTTATTCAACAGACCCCACCGATGGTATCCTACCCAATACGAACCAAAAGACCATCTCATCTCGGAATGTCAAAGTCACCAGCTTCTAGCTACCAGTCGAGGAGCAGTAGTGATTCTATAAACAGCTCCAAGCCCACGTCTAGAACAAATGTCTGGGATGATGACATGGATATTGATCAGAAGTTGACTCCATCATCGCCCATCACTCCGCCATCGCGTGAAGGGAGCTTTTTGGGACAACCCAGGCCCGTGACACCGCCATCACCCATCCCCAAGAATATTTCTCGCTATAGAAGACGACCTGGTGGACCAGTTCCATTATTTGGGAGTAAATTCACATCAGAACGTACTGAATTTGCAGACGGACTGCTTGCAGTAGAAGGCTGTGTTTCCCAATCTTCCCCGAGGGTGGAAGAGTCATTTGAACAAAACCCCGAGTCCCAGAAGAGAGACAGGACTCAGGACAATCAGAGCCAACCAGATTGCACTGCGGAAGTTGTTGAAAGCGGTCAGCCTCTCCAGCATTTGGTAGACGATCCCACTAAAGGCAGCAAGAACACGACCAAGAGCAGGCCAATGGCAAGAAAACCTCGAAAATCCTCAAATGCACCCTCTGATACATTCGTCTCTACTCTAGTTGCTACTCCAGTCTCTACTCCAGCCTCCGCTCTAGACTTCACTCCAATATTTACTCCTTTCCACCAGGACCAGATCAATGTGAATCACAAACTGCACGCCCTTTTCGGGGGCAAGGACAAAACAACAAAATCAGATGCGAACGCTGATAAGGATCAGAAATATGGATATATTTACATGTATGAGTCCGAAAGGTGCGCGGGATTCATCAAGATTGGAATGACAACTATCGATCCTAGCACACGAATAAAACAATGGAATGGGAAGTGCAAGCTTCCTATCCGACTCGTTGAAGACCCGAATGACAAACCATTCTATCACTACGCTCTGGTGGAGAAGATCGTCCAGATCGAGCTTTGGGAAAGGAGACGCAAGTATAAATGTGCAAAGTGCCAACAAAGCCACAAAGACCCTATCCCCAAAACCACGAAGTCGATTAACAAGAAACAAACGAAGGATAAAACGCATGAAGAATGGTATGAGATCAGTCGTGAGACTGCTCTAGAAGTAGTAAATAAATGGAGACAATGGGTGGCACCAGACAAGGTCGAAACAAGGCCTGTGGATACGACCAAGACAACACGTACGACTGTTGTGGAGTTGGCTTTAGAACGCTGGCATATGGTTGCCATAACACCTTATGGTAAGGATGGAAAGTTGAGGGGTTGCTGGGTGCGGAGGTATCATGCTCTGGGAGATAGGTTCCAAATAACAGATTGGGATGATTGGCGGAAACCACCAACAAATTCCGAAATCCTCGCTGATTTATTGGATTCTGTTGTGGAAGATTCGGAGCATATATCCAGCCACCTTGCATCTTGCGCCAAAAGTGCCAGAAGTATTCTACTTTGTATCGCAGATCTCTTGGAGTCATTCCTTGCTCTTATGCTGTTCTTTTCGCTATTTAGCATATTGATTTTCTTCTGTTACTGTCTGGGAAACAGGTGGGGCATGATTATTGGACTGATGACCGACTTCCTCTTTTACATTCTGTTATGGCTATACAGAAAGAGGTAGTGTTTAATACCAGGTTCTAACTGGTTGACACAAGTAGCGTCTCCCTACAGATACTGTTACTATTATAAAGAGACTACTTTGGGTGTATGAAATGAATGTATTAAACTAAGTATATCGTTTCGTATAGTCCAAAATACAAAGGCAAAACAAAGGTTATTAAAAGGGAAGTAAGAATTACAAGTAGCTATTATTAAGTATGCGCTCGTCCAAACGTAAGTTGATGTTCCCCTTAGTTGTCCATATGAATGGTAATAAATATTGTATAATTCTAACCTCCCTTCAGTCCTCTTGTCCCCTTGTTGTCCTCCCTTCCCTATCCTTATTTGGACTTTAGGTCTAGCTTATACCTAATTTAGATATAAGCTTAAATTATGTAACTCGGCCCTACTACAATCCTCTTGTAAGAACCTGACCTGCCCAGATTGGCTAATTATTTAATCCAAGACATTGGATTTTCATTATATTTTTTTTTCACGTGGCCTCATGACAAGAGGCATAAGCGAGTATAGCCCGATTCGGAGGGGCTTCGGACGCAGGAAGCATATAAAGGGGACATGACATAGAAAATAGTTTCTTTCTTCTTTTTCTTGTTATCTTTTTTGTGTCCTTCGTACTGTGGTGGGGAAAGTCCCACCAAAGCACATAGAGTTGCAGGACGTGGAATAGAGGGTAGTTCAGCAGCAGCACTACATTTCGCAGTTATCGTCAAGTTTTGGGTTGGTTAAAAAGGTTTGTAAAATTGTTGTTTTTCTATAGTACAGCCCAGCTGCATCTATATATGCATGATCCTCGTGACAGAATAGAGTTGAAATCAGGTGACAGCAAGTAACCCCGTCACAGTACGAGACCTATAGAATTCGGATTAATATAAGGTTATTTTACTCCCAAACACGTTTATCCTACCTTTGATTCACCTGTGTCCTTACATCTATCCTGCCATTGATCAACCTATGTCCTTACATGCTTTCTGTTTGGATTAAGCTGATTAGCTAGACTTTAGCATTGTGTAGTGTTATAAAAAGAGAAGAGGTCCGATATGTCGTGTCGGAACATGGATATAAGGCGTGCACAAAGATCTTGGAACCTAATTTTAGTTATCCTTTGGGGACGTTACACGACTACCGAGCTAACGAAACCTTGAACATTTGGCTAGGCAAAGGTCGCGACTTAGTAAAGCCGTCTCGCTTAGCTGGCCGCCAACCTACCAAAGGACTTCGCTTTTGTTTAGGCTCAGCTAAGTCGATTTTCATTTATTCTAAGATGGTCTCAACTACCAAGTTGAGAATTCCATGAGTTTATCACTACATATTCTTTAGTAGCCGGCTTGCTGCCCGCTCGCCGCTGAGTACCGCGGCTTCCACGCCCGCATGGGCGAAATAGTCGCCGGCGAGAACAACACCCTCAGGTATCTCGGCATGCAAAGAATCCAGCGTGGCGAAGTGCCCTGGTGGCGAGAGTGAAAGCCCACGCTGATAGTGGAACAACTCAATGAAGTCAGGTTCTGGGGTAGCACCAAAAACTTCGGCAAGGGCCATCATTGCTTCATGCTTGATGTCCTCGTCAGTCATATTCGCCAATGGCGGCGTGTAGAAGTACACGCCAACCGCTTCCCCACCCGGAGGGACCGAGTTGGGATGACGACGGCTCAGCAGCACACAGGCACCCCAATTTCTCAGAGTCGTCGCAGGCAGTGCAATTGAGGCTGGAAAGTTCGGCCAAGGGTTCTTTTTGTAACAGACTTGGACGTGAGCATATTCAGAGTAGCGACAGTTTCGTAGCTTGGCTACCGACCCTGGGTTGATAATATCCTGAAGGAGATCCGCGGCCACTCCAGGCTCCGGCGCCATCACCACGGCATCAACTTCGTAGGATCTGCCGCCAGCGTCGACCGTGTAACCGCTGCTACCGTTGCGGATGCGAACGGCCTCGACCGGGCAGGACAGGTGGAGATTAAGACCAGGAGTGGCCTCGACAAGCCATTCACTGAACTGCCCGACACCTTCGGGCGGCACCTGCAGTGACAACTTGTAGAACTGCTGAATAACACCTTGGAACAAAGGGGTTGACTGCCACTCTAGAGGAACCGCATACAGAAAGCCCATATACGGCAAAGTCAAATAATTGGTGCCTTTCTTCCCAAGCACACGGTTGGACCAAGTGGCCAGCGTCTCACCATGGTCGTATAAGGCGAGCTCGGCGCCATCGAAGAGCGACTTTGGGCCGGGCGAAAACATCTGCCTTATGACGCCGACTGCCACCTTCAGCTGATCAAAGAGATTGAACACAGGCATCTGGACAAAGCTCGTGACCTTGTCGAAGCGCGCGGTATAGTGCTGATGGTCCCAGTCCACGACATGCGTAGTGGCCTCCCAGGGTACCAAGTCCTTGCCATGGCCAATTTCTTTCAAGATCGCATTGGTGCGAGGGTAGATGCCTCCCATTAGGAACAACGCGCCTGTACCAAGATTAAAGCCCTCCTTGCGAATCTGGCTAGTGCGCCCACCGATTCGATCGCTGCGCTCGAAGAGGTGCACATTGCACCCCTGTTTGCGCAGGGTATAGGCGGCCGTACAACCGGCCGGCCCGCCACCAACTACTGCTACTGTTCTCAATGGCGTGCTCATGATAAACGTGGTGCTGTAAGACTGAGAAATGCTCAATACAAGGAATTGAACCTACATTATGTCAATTGAGCTTTTAAATAGCGCGCGTGCCGCACATTCCGGCAAGCAGCAGTTACTCGAGCTACGGAGCCGAATTGCCCTGTTTAAGCCCGTTTCATTTTCGGGTTCGGGTTCGGGCTCGGGCTCTTGGTTTGACCTCAGGTTGATTCTTCTGTAAGACAGATTCATTCACCTAATGGCCCTCTCCCATCCGTGAAATTCAAGATTATCTTCTCAACGTTCTTCTCTTTAATTCCCTATGCCGATGGTGCTAACCTTCCCAGTACAGCGAGTGCTGTCCGCCTCGTCTAGAATCTGTCTTGATCCATCGTTAACCCAGGCCCGACTATTCACAAAGACATGCTTCCTCGCATATTCTACAACGCCTGCTACAACGCCCGCTGCATCTGACAATGTGTTTGACGCGCTAGTCGTGGGAGCCGGCGCCGGCGGCGTGACAGCTGCTTCTCTACTGGCCAAAAAGGGCTATCGCACCCTGATAGTGGAAGCTAAAGAGCGCATTGGTGGTCGTGCATCAACGCGCCTAATTGACGGGTTTCTCGTCAATACGGGCGCTTTCGCCATCGAGTTGGACGGGGCAGTGGCCAAGACGTACAACGATATCGGAATCTCTCTGAGCCTCTATGAAACCGAAAATGCATCCACAGTCCTGCGTTTCGGCGGACGCGATCTTAATATCGCTGAGGGCCCGCTTGGTGCTCTTCGTAATATTGCCCCCACAGCCTTGGCTTCAATCTGTCGGATACTCCCTTTCCTACGTCCGAAAAAGGGCGAATCAACTCGGTCATGGCTCAACAAATTCACACGCAGCTCAACCATCCATGGCATTGTCGACAACGTTCTCGGCTCCATGTTTGCTGCCAGAAGCGACGTTATCCCTGCCGAAGTCTTGATTCATTATTTTTCTAAAGATACATCCTTCAAAAAAATTGGCTTCCCCCCAGGCGGGACAATTGAAATATGGAAACCTCTGGTCAACTATGTTGAGAGTACCGGTGGTCAGGTCTGGCTCAATTCCACAGTAACGAAGCTCATCTTTGGACCTGACGGTCTAGTAACGGGTGCATTGATCCAGCGAGAAGACGGGTCCCAAGTTCAGGTCTCCTCCAAAGTGGTTGTGAGTAACATAGGGCCACTGGGAACGGTTCAGCTCGCCGGTCCCGACAACTTTCCCAGAGGATATGCCGATAGGGTGGAGCATTGGAATGACCCCGCGGCCATTATCACCGTTCACTTCGCCAGCCAGAAACCCCTCGCTTCGTTTCCTTTTCTCGCTCTTATCGGAAAAGCCGGCCGTATGGTCTACGCAGGAAACTTCAGTGCTCCTCAGCTTCGGCGGGCTCCAAAAGGATGCTATCTTTATTGCGGTGCTTCCGTCCCCATTCCCGCGAGAGGCCAATTCGATATGGAGAAGGAAACGGCATTACTACTTGAGGATTTACGTGATCAATTCCCAGGTTTTGATGAGGCCAAGATTTTAGCTGTGGATGTCACCGCCCATGAGTGGCCTGCGCAACGTGCTGTATCTGGGTTTGATGAGCCTCAGACGACTCCTGTAGCAAATCTTTTTAATGTTGGAGATGGCGTGAAGCCTTGGGCTTCTGGAGGTACTGCAGCCTGTGCTCAGTCTGCTCGGATCGTTACCGAGAAAATTAATAAGTTGTATCCCTTATAATCTAGAAAGATATAGGGTTAGGGTTAGATCTTAGTATGTACTTTAGAATTTTATTTTAGGTGTATGAATGAAGTTCATTCTTACCGGTCGTTATGGGTTTGGGTCGTGCCTTTGATCCAGTACAGCTGCCTGGCCAGCTTGTTGTTACTCAGGCACTCAGGCACTGTAGGCCACACTAGTACCCCCTCTCTACTTCTGACCAGCAAGATGATCGACGCAGGAGACTCGGTAATTTAATATAAGGTGTGATGCATGCGTCACAGATAAGCAGGTTCAAACTAAGCCGCGGGAATATGCAGCCCTATGAGCTTCTGCAAAGCCACAGAAGCTTTGTAGGCCATATGAGTCGCAGCACACAATTTAAATATGGAACGAGTCCTTACAAACAGTCCACTCTCTGCGTGAAGGAGAAAGGCATGTTTGTGGTGCCCACGGAATGCTGCTAAACGTCCCGAAATACTCCTGGAGGAGCTGGCGTTTGCCAATGTGGGCGCTGGTCCCCCGGTGTACGCTATGGTGGACATGCTTGCTCGGATGGCCACGTCCGTCTGGACCAAGGGTCAGGGAGAAGCGAGACATTCGACAGGTTCCTAGACCCGAAGGATCTTATGCTGAATGGCAGACGGCTAGTAGCGTACTACCCATAAGTTGATGATATCTCCCGACCGGCTTGGTGACTAGCCTGAAGGCTCTGCATGATGTAGAGCCGCCCAACTAAGCTATATACCTCCCGATCGAGCACTTAGCTACCCCTCTGCAACCTCTTATCTGATCCACTTTGGCATTCCTCACCGGCTGTGCCTCCCAACAACCAACAAAGCTGCATACACCTAATCTCTCCGTGGGTTGAGGTGTGTGTTGTGTGTGTCTATTTCACTACCAAAACAAAACCTATAAATTAAAAACAACCCTGCCTGTAATGAAAAAGTTATTTACAATTTTTAGAAATAAAGGCATTTTAGGCGACAACCTAAATTACTGTTGGTTGATCTATATACCTCTCATTTCAACTGCAATAGACAGGTCAAAATGGTAAGGTAAAACATAGATGATTCTTATAAGTGAGCGTTATAGGGGTCGTGTAAGTACCCCATAGGGTATTGATCCAACCTCCCTGCGATATGTAGTACTGTACATATGATTGCCTCCTTGCACGTACATGCACATACTTATTGTACGATGATATTCCACATATATGTATATGTAGGGATATTGTGATATACCCTTACATATATACCGTATGATAATGTTGTGATCACGTGTAGGTGATATAACGATTTTCCAACAATTACCACCAAAACGACAAAAGATGGCGCCCGATATATTGTTAATCGTGTTACTCAACTCGATGAGAACTCTTAACAACAAATGCGAACCTGATGTTTAGTTTTCGAAGACAACGTGTCTGGGATAAAAACTGCGAGAGGGGCCGAAATGAAATCTGTTAAAGTGTTACATACAGATATGGCGGCTGTATATAAAAAGAAAAAGAAATATATTTTGGCAGGGAGGTCGGGAATGTTTGAGGTCGAAAGCAACTCGTAACTAAAAAGATCGATAGCGGGCGGGCGGAATGGATAATGGGTCTGGAAGAGTTCGATTTTAAAAAATGCGGCTTTATGGTGCGTTTTAAATATCTTGTAAATGGGTATTTTGCTTTATATTGACAGATTGTTTTAAAGGTTGACATTAGATTCATTGAAGCTAAATAGTTTGGTTCGGCCCGCTTGTTGGAAGCTAGTCATATAGAGGCTAACTGAGTTAAGGGCACACTATGAGGCGTATGAATATGCCAAGTTTGGTGTTATACCTGGGATTTCTGTAACTTGTATATAAGCATGTTACAGGTGAATCCTAGCTCCTTAGATAGTATATATAGAGAGCCAGCTGGCTAGCTGGTTCAGCACTCAACTCAGCACTCAATTCATTATTCTGCATGGTTTATGCACAGCGTATCCCATCAATTCTCATAATACCACCCCCCTTTACGTCGTTCTTAAGGCCGATTGATGGGTTTAGTTGAACCCCGACGATAATTGCCTGATGGAAGCTTGTTTGTACACTTTAGGACTCAAACGGGCTCTGTCAACTTTCCAGACGTTCGTACAAAGATTTCTCATTGGCTCGGAAGTCAAGAACGGCCCTCAAATCTAGAAGCATTAGCTAGAGTAGGTCTGCTGGCTTTGAATGTCGAAACGGACCCCGTGGACGGCTAATCGCAAATCGTTCGTTGACTACGAGGGCCACAATATCGAGTTTCTCCACGACGATAAAGCTCTCTCTACATGAGGCCCGAAACCAACTCATGCAGAGAGATATTAATCTATAGAAATTGCCGAATTTATCAAGAATGACCTCTTCCGTCTTGATGGGATCGAAGACTTGCTTGTTAAGGGCACCTCGAAGATAGCTCTGGCAACGACCCAGATAACGGCCCATTGTCACATGCTAATCCTGAAATGAAGAAAATCTGGTTCTGCCCGGAAAGGTTAGCAGAACTGCTGTATTGATAATTTTCGGTGAATCACTATGGACAGGGGTGAGTGGAAGGTGGATCAAGTTGCCGCTAAAAGCTACTTGATTTTGCTATTTACATTGATGGTATTTCTCTACGAACGCCTATTTCTGGCCTCTTCTTGATCGATTTGTGGCTTTCACCTTCCTCCAACCTCCTAACTAGTTCTTCCGGGTCAAATTCCACGCCAATTGGGTTATCAGCAAAGGATTTGCCAAGCATAAATTCGTTTATATCGTCGGCATTATCGAAGTTATCCACCTGCGTCTCAATTTCGTTTCCGTCAGGGTCGCGATAATACATGCTCGTCGTTGGCCCATGGTTGATGCACCAGAAAGGCTCAATGCCATGTAGCTTTCGCTGCCGATATGCCAGAGCGAGGTCTTCAAGATTGTCAAAGGTAAATGCAACGTGTGCGAGGCCGGCAGAATGAGGATCGCGTTTTTTTGTACCAGGGAATCGAGCAATTGCGACGCGATGATGCTCTTTGTCGTATGTGAGAAACGACAGCATGTCATTCTCGAAACTGGGTTCCGCACTGAGGAAAGTCTTATAGAAAGTTACCATAGCCTTGAGGCTCTCTTCGCTTGGCGTCTTCAAGACAACATGCGCCATGTACGATGGTCTCTTGACCGTCTTTCCGGGGTTGTTGAAATCGATTCCCATATCGGCGTTGAGCCTGGAGATGTGTTGTGGATAATATGAAGGATATGCACGGGCACGTGAGTATATAGCACTCTAGTGTGAAGGTCACAGTGAAATCCGAAGGAGCGATTGAAGCAAGACATGGGATCTCTTATATTGAACCACCTTACTATCAAAGGACCAGAAGAGCACCCGTTGCCTCGCCACTCGGCGAGCAGTGTTCCCATACCGAATTGCAGCAGACGCAGGGATTCCAGAGCCTTCTCTGCTCTGCTCTAGTCCCCTGCGCTCTTCCCATCAGACTGGGGAGCAAATCGGTTCCCTCATGCGAACCCGCACACAACGACATCCTCGCATGCGCACTCCCGAGCCCGAAATATGCGGGGTCGGACCCCAACCCGCACTCAACCAATACAGCTTTCAAATGGGCTACTCCAACTACGAATGATGAATATGAGGCCGAGAGATTGACTAAAGTGACATGTATCAGAGTAACATAGCTGCATCTTTGCACATATTTAGCAACTACACCGTTATTTATCTCATCAGTTGGCCTGCCCTTTTTACTGTCTTTGTCACATTTTGGCTTTTAATTATTGATACTTTAGGCCGTATCTCGTTCATTTGTTGCGGACTACATGTTGCCAATATTAGAAATTCCTGTTTTGATTATCGGAGGAGGAGGATGTGGCCTCACGGCCTCTTCCTTCTTATCCGATTACAACATCCATCATGTATTATTTGAGAAGCACGAGGGAACCTCTATTCTCCCCAAGGCTCACTATCTCAACCAGCGCACAATGGAAATCTTTCGTCAGCACGGAATTGACAAGGAGGTCCAAGCTGTGGCATGTCCAATCGAGCACATGGGCCGTGTCGAGTGGAAGACTTCACTTGGTGGAGAAGGAAATTACGACGGTCGAGTCCTTGGACATTGCCCAGCTTTCGGCGGCTTGTTTGGCACCCCAGAATGGGAAATATATCGGTAAGGTGATGCTGTTCCCGAGGCACTTTTGGTCTGCATGTTAACTTCGTACTTCAGTCGTGACTCACCTACTCTTTCCTCGAATCTCCCACTGATCAGGTTGGAGCCTATACTTCGCGATATTGCAGAAAAGCGTAACCCTGGAAACATCCGGTTTGGTCACGAGGTCATGGATTTTGTAGAGAACGATGCGGGCGTCTTGGTCACAGTAAAGCAGCCTGATGGTAAACTGCTGCGTTATCAAGCGCAGTACGTGATAGCTGCCGACGCAGGAAAGCTATCAACTCCAAATCTCGATATTCAGATGGACGGCCCGACTAATCTCGTTGACTTTGTGAGCACCTATTTCAAAGCCGATTTGTCAGAGTACTGGGACGGTATGTTCTCTAATAACCTCAACATGGTAGAAGCTGATATGACTAGATCGAACTCTCATCACGCACTTCATAAATCCAGAGGGCGAATCTATGATAAACTTCGACTGTGGGGCTTTGGTACAGATGGGCCCAACGTGGGGCCGCAAGTCTGAAGAGTGGACTCTTCATTTTGGCTTTCCGGTCACAAATTCCAAACGATTTGACAAGGAGGCGCTGCCAGCACGAATCCGACAGCTGCTTAAGTTGCCCGACCTGAAAATGGAGGTAATAGAGATCAGCCACTGGGTTCTCAGTCGAGTCCTTGCCGACAAATATCGTGTGGGTAAGGTCTTCATCGCTGGAGATGCTGCCCATCGCCGGCCCCCCACCACCGGCTTGGGCCTGAACACCTCCATCGAGGATGCGTACAATTTGACATGGAAACTTGCTGCGGTTTTGAAAGGAACCGCTGACCCCGCACTGCTGGATACGTACGAAGAAGAACGACGGCCAATCGGCCTTCGAAATTGCGACTGGGGGCTATTTACCTTCTCCAATATGCCAGTGCTACAAGCTGCAGTTGGGCTTCTGCCAGGCGCAGAAGAATATAATCGTGAGCGATTCAATAGAATCTTCGAGGACACCCCGTACGGTCGTACAGCGCTAAATCAGATTCGCCGAGCTATTCGCACGCAAGATGTCGAATTCTCAGCTCACAATATCGAGCTCGGCTTTAGCTACGAGACTGGAGCTCTGGTCTCAGACGGAACTGAAGTACCCCCTGAAGACCCTGCTGGCCAGACATATGTCCCAACCACGCGACCTGGACATCGTCTACCACATGCGTGGATTGAAGAAAAGGCCGGAAAAGTCATGTCCACTCACGACTTGATCAGATCAGGCCCATTCGACTTTTTCGTCATTACGGACGAGGATGGAGACTGCTGGGTCAACGCTACGGAGCACATTTCCCTCTCCAGTACACTCGGCGTCAAAATTGGGGCGGCAAAGATCAGATCTCGTCAACACTCAAGGGGCAAGACTTTGTATTACGACCGCCAAGATCAATGGCAGAAGCTGAGACAGACCGGAGCCGGTGGTGCTATACTTGTTAGACCTGATAATTTTGTAGCTTGGAGGTCCCAAGGGCCCCAAAATCAAGCGGAGCAAGTCCTGCGGCATGTTGTTGCCTCGATTTTGAAGAAGCAGCTTAGTCCTTAGCCCTTCCCAGCTAGTGCCTGGCATAATTTGTGCTGGCGAAGAACTATCCGTAGCATCAAATGAGCACACAGTAATCGAATATAGCTGTTTATTACTACTTTACAATTGTGACACTCTTTCTACCATTGGCAGCCATCTTCTAGTATCTCTCCGGTAAGCTACGAATGTGACTTTGCCTATGTTTTATTGTTATCTTATCTTATTTGTAGTTATAGTCCTTCATAGTGTTACAAGACCGCCTGTGACCTGCAACTTACCTAGCGGGTTGCCCAAAAGGCACATTACCTAAACCATCGGAGCTGTTCATTTTGTAAGGCAGATTTTGATATAAATCCCCTATATATTCCTTTACGAAAATTTGAAACATCAAGTTTAAAAATTGAATTTCCAACATTGAAACGCAAAAGCGAGCAGTTTCTATAGTGTTAACAGCTTTCGCCGACCTTATCAAAGAGAGCTGTAGTTGAAGATATCACTTTCGGTTTACCGAAATAAACTTTCTCTTATTTGTAATGTAAAGATTAGTTTGTAGTTGCTAAGTTAACGCTGCCAAAGTTCGAGATACGTTGAAGTTATAACAAAAAGACAGACGAGAGGCGCTGTACAAGCCACCCTGCGAAGCTCGTATTCGATTTGATTTCTAGAACTAGAGAGGAATTTTGAAAGTAGAAGAAGATAACTTATGGGATAATAATTATAGATGAATATTTATAGGAATTTTCCAATCGATCCTTTGTACTCAGTGCTCACATCTACAGGGGGCTGCCATCAAAACAAAGGTTACTCCATTAGGCCCTGACTAGGGCCGGACCTCGGGGAGGGTAAGGTCTTCGGCTTTACCCCACTCTATATCAAACCTTAATTGCACCGAAATCTCACCCACCCCAAGAAGCCCCAATAGAGCACATTACTAAAGTTAAACCGGCTTACTCCCTTCCATCCCACACGGGCTACTATTTGACAAATTATATATATTATCTTTGAGCTGCTGTTCTCATTTACTGTGTTTCGATTTTCTCACATCAGCACAAATAACACTACTACCTCCAGTTGTGATAATGAGTGAAATCGAATCTGTATGGCCGGAATGGCGAATCTCTGAAGCAACCAAAGATCTGATTTTGAAGTTCTTTTCTATTGTCGACAAGCCATCAGAGGCCAGCGGACAGCAGCTCGCCGAAGAAGTCTTTAGTCCCACGGGGACTATGAAGAATGGTCCCAAGGAATTCACTGGTTACGAAGGTAGGCACTTGATGTACCTCAATTGTTTGACGACACAGAAATAATAAAACCAATGTAGCGATTCGAGATTCTCGACGTGGTGCTTGGGATGTCTGGTCAACTCGGAGGCACAGCATTTCTCGTGTTTACATACAGAGCGAGAAGGCAGATGATCTTCTCGTCGTGGGCAGCTTGGCTGCGACTTTTCACAACGGGCGAGCAGCAACTGGTGAGTTTTGTGCACGCATTGTAGTACAAGACGATGGTAAAAATGGGCCTCGATTTCATAGGTACGAGGTGTGGGCAGTGAGTTTCTCACCCCTGAATTGTCCTGGTATCCTTCTACTAACAATACCCGCCACTAGGACTCGACTCCATTCATCACCGCAATGAAAGGCGACTGAGATTGGGGACTCTCGCAGGACTGTTTCTGGGGAGATACGTTAGATGCAATATCATCCGTTGTTGCTGGAACTTCCATTTCTTGTAGTGTCATAATATTTTGCAATTGTGCAACAATACATTCTGAACCCCGTGCTCTTACCACGCTCTGATGTTTACAAACTCTGATGTTCACGGTGTTTGCACACCCAATCCTCCCAAACCCTTAAAACTGCAGAGTATATAGGTCAGTCGACCTATCGAATAAACTTGACCTATCGAATAAACTTATTCGATAAATACAGGGTCTAGCGAGAGTTTTAACGATGGCCCGATACCTTTTTAATAAGAAAACCAAGATGTGTTTTTATGTTATTCTTGTATTTTTCATACGCCTAAGTTAAGTTAAGTTAAGTTAACTTAAGTCGAACAGATTATGTAAGTTGTTCGGCTTCGGGCTTGAAGGCCCGGAGCTAGACGGATAATCCGGCTGCATGTCGTAGACCATGGAAAAGTTCCGACGCCAATAGAACGGGCGCCACATCCGGGTTAGGTAATCACATCTCGCCCATAATAACCTTTGGTTCATACTCAAAAAGCCGAATTAAGTGGAAGGAGTTTGGACATCTATCTTCGCTATAATGTTCCACAGAATTGTGCGCTTTATCAGCTCTGAAGGCTCGGTCCATATCGGCGAGCTTGGAGATATAATCCCACAGTCGCACCATGAGTTTATCGGCCTCAGCGTTAGTATTTTCCCCTCTGGGCTTCTGCCATGGGATCCTGGCTTTGAGGTAACAGACGAGAAGGCAGTTATTGAGCAGGTAAGCTCAGTAATACACGTGATTGTGCTAGGAATGACCTCTACTGAAGCGTGTGCCTAGGTGCTATGTCCATTGCCTTCCGTGCCACAGTTCCTTTGTGTGGGCTTGAACTTCTATCATCACGCTAAAGAAGCTAATGTTTTTCTCCATAACCTTCTTTGAAGACTCAAAAGTAGAAACTGAACACCCCAGATGTCTATTCCTGAATATCCGTTGATATTCACGAAACCTTCGGGTAATATTCACCTCCTTGCCGTACGGGCAGAGTAATTATTTTCTGGTATTTATGTTAATAGCAGGCTTTAGATGCTCAAGCAGGCCCTTATGATAGTATACCTGTTCCTGTCGAAGCACAAAATCTAGATTACGAGGTATAAATATTTCCCATCGTCGTAGATCTCTCTTTCACTACATGTGAGATACCTTGTATATGGAAAGGGTTTGCTGATAACTTCAAGGCTGAACTGGCTGTGGTTATCGGCCGGGACATCAAGAACCTTGATGCATCAACCTCACTAGCTCCTTCCATCTGTGGATTTACTATCAGCAATGACGTTTCGTCCAGATATTGGCAAGATCCTGTGCGCTGCGGCTCTCAGCACGGCTTCGCGAAATCGTTCGACGCTTTCGCACCATTTGGACCTGTACTCGTGTCTCCGGACGCGATCGGTGACTACACTCGACTTACCATGACCACGAAAGTCAATTGCGAATTGCGTCAATCTACAAAGCTTGACGATATGATCTTTGATGTAGAGAAGGTCATTAGGCACCTGGCAATGGGGCGAACTGTGCGGGCTGGCACGGTGGTCATGATGGGTACTCCGAGTGGTGTTGCTGCTTTTTTAAAGCCAGAGCCAAAGTGGTTGACGAAAGGAGACGAGGTGGAGATTCAAATTGAAAACATCGGATCGATTAAGAATACATTTTGTTGATGAGATATCCTTCTCTTAGTATCTACAAGCAGCCTTACAACCCATACTCCTTAAATCATCGTGCTGAAACGCTCTCTTCATCCTGTATCTTTACCCCAAATGCTGTAGTTCGGAGGAAAGTCTCGATGCATGAAATCTACGGTAACAGGATCCGAACCTTGCCCAGTTTCATTTCGTTGATACAGTTCAAACTGCATCATGTCTTCAGCAGCCACAGATAACGCAGAACTTAATGGCGTTGTAACCACATAACCGGGCGTGGAAGGATTCTCGACTGTAGCAAACATGGTCCCTGGAAGGCTCGAATAGCCGTCCTTGTTGACTGGAGATTTCGAAAATGAATTCATATTTCTGCTTGAGCCAGACTGCGAATAGGATGTCTGAGACCCATCTTGGTTCATAGGTGAGGTTCTTGACAAGGGTGGAACAGTGCTAGTTTTAGTAAGAAACACATTAGAGCCATCCTCCGCTAGCTCATATCGTAATGCAGGGCTCGTCCAATCAACATAAAAATGAGAAAATTCTGAGTCTTAGCGTTTCCAGTTAGTACTTGTGCTCCTCAACTGTGTGCAAAACTAACCGGCTAGGCTTTTTTGGGATGCATCCTGAACAACACTTCGGGCAACTCGCACAAGCTCCCCAATCTTACTAAACGCCGCTTCACCAGAAGTGATGAACTCAAGACGGCCAAAATGGCCCACAATAAACTCCATGAGCGCAGTATCCTGTTTAGCTGATCCCGCCAGCGGATTACTTATGACATATGCAAAAACGGCTACAAGGGCTGTGACTGGGTAGTAGAAGACTAACCTAGATTCCACAAGTTAGAAAACTTCTTGAGAATTTAGTGGAAAAATTGGGTACACACCATCCTGGAGAGTAGCTCTCTATGTCAAGGTGCTTAGTCAACAAGATAATAGATCTTGCCGCTGCCAGCCCCTTAGTACTCATGGATCTCAAGACATCCTCAGGCGCAAACCGTGAATCAGAGCAAGTGAATGGAGGACTAAATCTCCGGTATATTGCACAAAGGGCGTAGTGGTAACCAAAATGTAAAGCAAGCGCTTGAAGAAAAGACACATCTGTTGAGGGCGGAGGGCGCGCACCACCTCCAGGTCTAGCTTCAGTTGGAATTCCCTCGCGCCAAGCTGCAATCTCCGACTCTAATGTCATTGCAGTTGTTAGAAGATCCACGGCTGGGCGGGAAAGAGCTGTTGCTGAGTATAGTTGTTTTGCTATCTTGCCACAAATCATGGCATACCGAGTGTAGACATTAAAGACGTCCAATTGAGAGGTGCTGTTGTCTGTCATTGTGCTGTCCATGTTTCCGCTATTCTGAATTATCTGCGTGTTTCTTGGGAAATTACAGCTTATCTCATCATCGTCAATTACCTACAAGATCTGTGAGCAAGGGTGATTGTAAGCTAATGGAACGGACCTACCGATGGACGACCGCATCGCAGCGAAATAGTCTTCTCGAGACTGTATACTGTCCAGAAAACACGATTCCTTTCCCGTAAATCACTTTCTGACATACCCCAAGTCGAGAGTTGTCGCCTGTGCATTCCCAGCCCTTGAGCGGTTTGAGCAGCAAGAGTTGCGAATGAATATTCGAGTCGTTGTGGACTGGAAAGCCCTTGAGCGTAGACAGCCTAAACGGACATATGAGCATGAAAAGAGCTGATTCTGAGGGATGTCTTCGGAGAAGCGGACCATAACTGCTAGAGCCTTTATAAAATTTAGTTTAATTAATCCAACAAAACTCGGGGCCAACATACCTGTACTGTGATCAATGTTGTAGGCCTACAAATAATCTGGCTCAAACTGTTCAAAGCATGCTGAAAATATATCCACCCTTCGCGGCCTGAGTTTTCAAATGTCGATGCACTCTCAGCCGAGAGAGAAGCACGGCAACCAGATGCCAAGACTGCATGGAACAAGGCAAGCCAGGAAGTATCCGTGCCAGCACCATCATGTAGAAAAGATGCGACGCTTTGCTCAAAGGAGGGACGGTCGAGGATAGGAAACAACCTATGAACTCATATTAACTAAAGTCCATGTTGATCTCTGCAGATAGAAAAGAAAGTACAGAAACAGTAGAAGTTCACGGGACGTACCACTGAATCTTAGTAAAGTAAGCTGTCCAAACATGTTAGCATTACTAAAGCCAATGGAGAGCAAGTCAACTTGCCTGCTACATATGTACGCACCAGGTCAGGGTTAGGAAATGAGGCCACTGTAGGTCCTTCCCACCGTGGACCACCCCACAAAGTCAATGGTATGCACTTGGGGGTCTGCAAATGTTTCGCAATGTCTATGATAACCGCTTTAAGCGTTTCGCATGTGCTATGGGAGTTTTCAAAGATGCTTCGAATCCATGCGAGACCTAGATCTGAAAAAATAGCAATTCCAGAGGATGGGCCTGCAGAACCGCATTACTACTAAATGCTGTAACGGAAATTGATTCATGTTATGTAACACACCTGTGTATTCGTCCCCAGTCTAATGGAATTAGCCCAATGATCCCGTGCTCATGGATTCAGCAGGACGTACCGGCATCCTCACCCAGATCGAGAAATTGCGTTCTATCATCCGATCAGATATATCATCGGAAAGTATCCGTTCTGCTAAGTTTGGAGAAACAACCAGCCCTTCGGACTGAAAGAGGCTCTGAATAGGAAAATTAGAAGAAACTGTCGGAGTGGTGTCTCCAATCTCTTCCACTTCTATGGGCATGATACGACTTTCAGGTGCGGTCACTTGTGAAGATCCATTTGGAGTCACTTGGATATCCGTATTGCTCGGTGAAACAGAGCAACGTGCAATTTGGCGTCCTTGGTCCGAATTTTCTGATACCTTAGATTGAGGATGATCAACGATGATAGCGGGCTGCTCTGCTTGGTGCTCAGGCTCGCTTCGAATACTTTGAAAGAGTGACTCCATTCGATTGAGTCTCTTTTCCACCTCTATAGCAGTCTGCGTCAGCAGTGTAATGTATCCAAAGGATCGAGTCAAGTAGATACATACCCGCGCTGCTAAGTTTCCTGGGAGCTCTACGCTCGCGGATATATTCGCATTGCAAATTCCGTGCCTTTGCGCGTCTTTATTAGTTCATTTTACGGACAACACTACTGCGATAGAACAGACTCACATTGCACCGACCACAAACGGGTCGGACTTTGTCGCCTGTTGTCGTGTTAGCCAGTGATCGAGTTTGAGTACCCATGACTATCAAAGGACTGGGTGAGGGTGGTGTATTGCTTTACGAACAGCCTATCTTCTTTATGCGACATAGCTCACAAGCCATTGGGATCGCCAGATTTTGACCACTCGTCAAAGTATCTCTGTGCAATACAGATGGTGGAATTACGACGTGTTAATCCTTGGGTAGTCGTGTGAGAAGGTACGCGAGTGATAGCAGAACGTGACTCCCAAGAAGAACAACTCGCATACTCGATACAGAGGATAGATGAGGAGGCTCACCAAATCAAGGTATCTCTAACAGTATGAAGTTGATAGAACGGAGGTTGATGTGAAGCTGAATAGACGATGGTCGGTTGCGGGGAAGCGAAATCCTTCGAACACCTGCAGCCTTAGGTGTAAATCAAGTAATGCTGACCTATCGTGTCTGGTCAGCAGATGAGACTGTCACATGTGGGATTGCTGGTGCACGATGAAATGATATTGAGCATTTTGAAACTTTCAATCGTGCTACAAAACTTGGTGGTATCTGGACTCACTATCTACCATTGCTCTCGATGACCTAGTTTGGCAATTCAAAACCGTGCCTATCCATCCTCAATCATATCTCGAAAGTCCCACTCTGAGGCGGTTCGTTAGAATATGATTCCTTGTTCTTCCCCGCAACCCCGCTTTGGCGGCTGGAGCTGGAGAAGTGGGTTGTTTTTTAGGTGCCTAAGGCCTGAATTACCCTTCCGAATGCTGGCTCTGCAAGGTGTTCGCTAACAAGGGCTCTGCGGGATAGGTCCTCGTCCCGTGTAGAAGGTTTTATGAGACGTGGGCTATTATGCGCTGTAATTGTACGTTATGTCTCATTTATAAACAGTAGTTCGTTCAATGTTTTTACACCAAATATATACTATTGACCCTTGATCTCACGCGCGAGGCTCGATCGACGTTTTCTGTCCTCCCATGCCTCTTAAGGAGACTTGAAGTTTGGCTCCTTTGCTCTTTTCAGTTTAACACATTGTACCTATGATATAGCTCGACCCGATCTGTAGCTGTCTCAACTTCCATACTGACGTCTCAATGATGTGCAAAATCCTTCGCCGCTTGAAAACGATTGTGCTGTGTTCCGGCCGGTAGCTTAAAGATGAGGCCCAAGTTATAAGGCGTTGGCGTAGGGATCATGTTCGTTTTAATACTTTCTTTATCGGAAAGACATCAGCGGCCGAGGTGAGCACAGAGATTACAGCAACTCGTTCTTTGAGCCTGTAAACTCGAGATCTCTGTAAATCGAGAATTCCTTAAGCCCGGAGGATCCTGTTGCGGTTCCGCAGAGCCCGAAAGCCGGCGCCACGCCCCTAACAATATCTCCCGCCTGCATTCGCTTCAGTTTCGTCTTTATTTATTTCTTTGCCCTCTCATTATTGAATCTTGAGCAGCATATTTTTATGCTCAGCTGGACTGTCAATTGATAATCGCTGAGTCTGAGTCTTAGGTGTCCGTTGAGATTACAATGGCATCTTTACTATCACCATGCTACCGTAGTTCCTCTTTGCGCCTACCATTTCGCCATTGCAGAATTAACAAAACATTTTGTGGTTCAAGAAGATGGAATACGTCCACAATTCTGTGAGTATCTACTTTAATACGTACTACGCCTGTAGAAGTACACTGTTGATGATGTTGAAAGGTCGCGCTTTCCCGGAGCTGCGAGAAGCCCTTTGACTACCACAATGGATTTTGTTACGCCTTCAGACTTCCCCATCATTCCAACATATCGAGTTCTGAACTCGGATGGTGTTATAGAAGACAAGAAAAGAGAGCCACCACTTATCACGTATGAGCAGGCCTTGACGTGGTACCGGAATATGTTGACCGGTATGATACTCTCCATTTTCCACTTTACGCATAGTCTGAATGAACAGTGAATATCATGGACACAATCATGTATGAGGCACAACGTCAAGGTCGCGTGAGCTTTTACATGGTGTCTGCTGGAGAAGAAGCAGTAACTGTCGGATCTGCAGCAGCACTAGGGCCAGATGATGTCATTACATGCCAATACAGAGAGACTGGGGTGTTTCAACAACGAGGTTTCACCCTCAAAGACTTCATGAGTCAGTTGACCTCCAACAAGAATGACCCAGGTAAAGGGCGCAACATGCCGGTCCATTACAGTGGGAAGATTAATACGGGAGTTGTGAGCACTCCCCCCACCAAAATCTTAGGAAGCATGTAGTATTTACAGCAGACTAACACGCTTTTCAAGCATGCCGTAGCATCTACTCTTGGAACACAGATACCACATGCCACTGGTGCAGCATATGCACTGAAGATGGAAGCTCTTGAAAACCCTACAGATCCTCCCCGAGTAGCAGTGGCCTATTTTGGGGACGGCGCTGCTAGTGAAGGGGACTTCCATGGTGCACTGAACGTGGCTGCAACAAGAAAATGTCCGGTTATTTTCATATGTCGTAATAATGGCTTTGCAATCTCAACTCCAACTACCGAACAATATCGTGGTGATGGCATTGCTAGTCGAGCTATTGGCTATGGGATTGATGCTCTACGGGTTGATGGCACGGACATCTTCGCTGTTTACGAAGCCACGATGGAGGCGCGAAGGCGCGCACTTCAAGATGGTGGTCGCCCAATTTTATTAGAGTTTATGAGTTATCGCGTTTCTCATCACAGCACCAGTGATGATAGCTTTGCATATAGGACTCGCGATGAGGTAGAAATATGGAATCTTCACGACAATCCTCTTACGCGCCTTCGTAAATGGCTTGAGAATGAGAAACAATGGGATAGCGAGATGGAGGTAGAGACAAGGAAGAGTATTCGACAGGCTATATTAAAAGAGTTGGATGCAGCAGAAAATGAAAAAAAGCCAGCTTTGAAAGCTATCTTTGAGGATGTATACTCGAAACTCACAGAAGAACAGGAAGAGCAGCAAGATGAACTTAGAAGGATCATGTTGAAGTATCCGGCTGAGTATGATACAGACCAGTATGAAGGAGGTCTCAATGCATTGTAGGCATGCTGGAATATTTATACTCATATTGAATGGCACAACTGAATCATATTACATTAACCAGTTAAGAACATTTATGGCAAGAATTTATTTGGCTAATACTCTAAACTCAGTTCTATCGCATCGTAAATCCCTATTAAATGATGATGTCAGATTGTGTTTAAGTTTCCTGTGAGTGATAGGAGCCAACTTACTCGCAACATCTGGGAAAATAAACTTCTCGTATGCTAACCCCGTATGCGTTGTCCAACCTGCAACACGTTTTACAGGTGCCTTGAGATGTAGGAAAGCGTTGTCTTGTATTGTAGCTGCAACTTCAGCTCCAACCCCATAGTTTATCATACTTTCATGTACGACGATGGCACGTCCTGTCCTTTTTACGCTCTCTAGTACAGTCTGCCGGTCCCAAGGATAAATCGTCCGGAGATCAATCAGCTCAACCTTCGACCCTTTGAAGTCCTTCTCGGCAGCTTCAATCGCAGCTGCACAGGTATAAAGCGGACGGCCGTAGGAGATAATTGTAAGGTCATTTCCAGGCTTAATAATTTCAGCTTTGCCAAGTGGGAGTGTATATGCCTCATCTGGGACTTCTTCGACAGCCGCTCGATAGAGAATCTTCGGCTCCATAAAAATGACTGGGTCTGCAGAATTAAAGATTGAAGAGAGAAGCAGTCCTTTTGCCTGAGAGGGAGATCTTGGTACGACAATCACCATACCTGGGACATGGCAAAAGAGAGATTCGGGTGACTGTGTATGATATCTATATTTGAAAATGAGTCTTATTTTAGGTACTCAAAAATGTATAAGACATAAGAACTTACAATGCCCCATGACCAACACCACCGCATGGCATCCTCAGAACCATTCCACCAAGATTGCTACCAGTTGACCCTTCTCTATACCGAAACTTAGATGCTTCGTTCACAATCTGGTCGAAGGCAGGAAATATGTAGTCAGCAAACTGAATTTCTACCACCGGTTTTAAACCCTCAGCAGCCATTCCGATAGCAGCTCCAACAATGCCCTGTTCGGTGATGGGAGTATTGAAGACGCGATCCATTCCGAACTCTGATTGCAGGTCTACCGTGCAGCGAAACACACCACCAAACGATACATCCTCCCCGAAGCAAATCACTTTTCTATCAGAGCCCAGTGCCGTTCGCAGAGCTCTATTTACCGACTGGAAAAGGTTCAGGCGTTGTGATTGCCCCCCCGTGGGCAAACCATGGGTGCTTCCGAAGGTGTCTGCACTGTGGTGAAGAATTGGCGTGGTGCTGAAATCAATTGGCTTGTTCAGTCTTCTAGTTGGTTTTGCAGTAGCGGTTGCGAATGATCGATACTGCCAGCGCTGCAACGCTGCTCTCAAGGTGCACTTGAACGTCATCGACATTTTCAATATTCATGCAAAAAAAGGACGCAGTAATGAAAGTACTGAGGACTCTGAATCGAATTTCAAACTTCAAAACGCCGTGCCGCTTATTACCTTCGAGTGTGGACAACCGCTCTTGTGCCGGCCAGAGCATTAACTTTCGCGGTTCCGGCGGTATCTCGACACAAACTTGGCCCGAGATAGTATACCCTGCAGTGCACTCTCGCACTTCCATTATTTTTGCTCTTAGATTAATCTTGAGCCTCCAATAACCGCTTTCTAATGATTATTGATAAGCTATATTTCCACGCCGGATTCGGCATTTGTAGGGTAATTTGCCTTCCCCGGTGCCTCCGTCCCGAGTCCGAATTGGCAGAATCTGGCCCGGTAAGTGAGCTGAAAAATAAGCATTCAAGGTTTAGATGGAAAGTTATTTCCGAAGATGACATAACTTATTACCTAGGTCCATCTGTAAACCTTCTGTAAATGCAGGTTGAGCTTCATAAGTTATTCTTTATCTCATGATTCATGAAAACAACTGTTCACTCCAAAATGAAAAGACTTATCGGGAAGAATGTGCCGGTGTTGATGACAATGCCAGCCCCTAGTTTGAGAAGGAAAGCTACCTCGATAACCTCTTCGTGCTCTAATAGCCGCGAATTTCTCTGTCGGTATCAACGAAAGTTCCACAGTTCCCCACTACAGAATGCCATGAAAGCGATTATTTTAGCAGACATTGGAGAAGGTGAGGGACATACTCTGTTTTCTGGTTCTAATCCAATTGTAGTAGGGATAACTGAATGCCAAATTACTAGCTGGTTTATAAAGCCGGGAGACAGAGTGAAACAGTTTGATCGTGTTTGTGAGGTGCAGTCAGACAAGGCAACAGTTGAGGTTTAAAAAGCTCAAGTCAGAAGAACAAGGGATATGGCTGAAACTGAACCTAACAGATTACTTCGAGGTGGGATGGCACAATCAAAGCACTCCACTATGAAAAGGATGAGATGGCTATTGTAGGTGAGGTAGGTGCTCTTATTTTCTATAATTCACGAGTATATTCTAATTCAACCATTAGCCGCTGCTCGAAATTGACACAAATGGCGACGAGGAGGACTTTCGGATTAAGCCGGCGGAGATCCAAGTTTCTGGAGATGCTACCGCGCCTCGTGAGTTGAGAGAATAAATGCAGTCACAAACTGAAGCTGACAATATATAGACAAATCTGCTCTGAATGAAATTGTGTCAGAAGAGATGGTCTCAGACGGCATGCAGGAGCGATCTGGGCCAGAGCATCACATACGCGGGTCGAAGGCGA
This sequence comes from Coleophoma eucalyptorum, assembly GCA_026120035.1. Lineage (NCBI taxonomy): Eukaryota > Fungi > Ascomycota > Leotiomycetes > Helotiales > Dermateaceae > Coleophoma > Coleophoma eucalyptorum. Next base: position 5,435 of record JALRME010000082.1, on the reverse strand, counting down.
CTCGAAAGGAGTTTCCACAGTTGCCAGATCCTTCACTTGAGACGAGGCATTTACGCCCTACACTACTCATTCCGAGTGTGCGGCATATGGTAAAAACCCTCAACCTCAACACTGACGAAATCCAAGGCACAGGCAAAGGTGGCCGCATTACGAAGGAAGATGTCCAGCTACACAATGCAGCGACGACTTTGTCTCGGGATGCTAAGAACGGCCAACCAGCAATTGTCATGGATACTAAAGCTCAGGAAGAAAATCGACTTATGGATTTAACACCAACCCAGAACGTCATGTTCAAGACAATGACACGCTCCCTCACTATCCCCCACTTTCTCTATACACAGTCAGTAGACATGACGGCAGTCAACAAACTTCGCCGCAAAGCCAATTTAACCCTGGGGTTGACCCCTAAGCTTACGCCGCTGCCATTCATACTCAAGGCATTGTCCCAGGCTTTTCTAGAGACACCGATTCTCAATTGCCATCTCGATATAGATTCAACTCCCGGAAAACCTCAAATACTTATTAAGGGCGCTCAGAACTTTGCTATTGCTGTAGATACTCCACAAGGGCTTTTGGTTCCGGTCGTAAAGAATGTGCAAAACCACTCAGTGTTGTCACTTGCTACCGAAATCGATCGTTTAGGTGGTCTGGCAAAGCACGGGAAATTGAGCGTCGACGACTTTAAGGATGCCTCCTTTACAGTGAGCAATATAGGAAGCATTGGTGGAAATGTTGTTGCTCCGATTATCGTTGCACCTATGGTAGGTATCTTGGGTATTGGGAGGGTACAGCCTGTGCCCGCTTACACGAAGGATGAGCTGGGACACGATGTACTCTTCAAGAAGGAGGAAGTCATACTAAGCTGGAGTATGGATCATAGGATTTTGGACGGTTCAACGGTTGCAAGATGCGCAGAATCTCTTAAAACTCTGTTAGAGAATGTAGATATACTAGCTGTGCATCTTAAGTAAAAGAATTTCACATTGGTAGCAACAGGCTCACAGTGACATCGAGACGGAGTTGGACGGTACGAGTCTCTGCACGACTGTCTAATGCCTGGAATTTTCCGACCAGCACAATCGAGAGGCACTCAAGTCATGAATGCCAAAGCAGTCCCGACAGCATATTGATTACTGACAGAGGGTCAATTTCCTAACAGCAGACTCGGTTCCTCACAATAGACCCAATTGATACACTTGGCTGCACGGGTACTCGTGTTGTCCTACTTAGGTTATATATAAGGTAAGATGAGATGCATGTCACTCATGCATCGCATGTCACGTCACCCCACACCGAAGAACTTTAATCCGGCCCTTTAGTATTCTGCATTTAGCCTCCTCGAAGCACTCCGATCCCTAACTTATGATTATGTTATGTTGAGTGCTATCCCTTGGTGTACCTAGTGCCTTACTGACATAAAATTATGACCGACAAATTTACCCCGATGGAATAACAAGCTCAACTTCTAATACCATAAATTATTACACGGCAAACCATTGGACAAGGAGAAGAGAAATCTTGCTGCCAATGATGACAGACACAATAATGTTGTACCGAGATTTTAGGCTTCGGGCATGGAAACCCGAAGCCGAACTCATGAGTGAACCTAAGTCATGTGAGAAAGCATGTGCACTCATCAGTGATTCAGATGTGCATTACCTTCATGGAATCAATGTCAACTTAGGCATTGGATACGTTGATAAAATTTCGGGGTGTGTCCGAGCTTTCCAGCTTCCAGGGTTTCCTCACCCGAGTCCTCATCATCCCGCAACCCCAGAGTGCGGGGAAAGCAGAAAGAAATATCTTAGTTCTTTTCCCCGGATGTGCGTCCCCTTATAAAATAGTGCTGGCGTGTGATACTGGTTAGTATTGCACACACTTCAAGTTGTCTATTAAAATTCTTCAGTAACAGAACATCTCCGTCGTCTGCATAGCTTTCGTATTTTTTCACACAACTCACCAAGCTATTCATCAAGCCATGGCAATGAATCAAATTTGGCTTATTTCGGAAATCACAGGTGCAGCCCTTATATTCTGGACTCTTGTCACGATGCTCCGAATTGGAAGACGGCCAAAAGATCTGCCTCCTGGGCCGCCGACTATTCCTGTCCTTGGAAATCTTCACTTGGTTAGCCCTCGTCTCCTTCTTTTCGATCCAAGTCTTAATTTCATCAGATTCCAAAGGAGCAGGTGCATCTCCAGTTTCAGAAATGGGCGCAGAAATATGGGTATGTGTCAATCGACCCTTTTCCAAGAAGTACGTAGTTGAGGAATGCCAAGACCAGTGTACTCCCTCATCCTTGGTACAAAGACATACATTATACTTTCCACGCCGAAAAGTGTCAAAGATCTGCTCGACAAAAAGAGTAGCATCTATTCTTCGCGACCCGACCTGTATCTCGGCCACGATATCGTAGGCAAAGGCAACAGATTTGTTACTATGGCAAGTCACAACAGAATCTTCCCGTGAAGTTGTGCACATGCTAACCAATACCTCTTAGAAATATGGCCCAATGTGGCGTTCAGTCCACAAGATGATGCATAACACTCTGAACATCAAAACAGCCGTGGCTTACATACCGTATCAAGACCTTGAGAATAGGGACATGATGATGGCATTTCTCAACAAGCCCGAAGGCTTCATAGGTCATGTGAGGCGATACACTACTTCTCTTACGACACAGATGGTATTTGGTTTTAGGACTACTTCTGAAACTGATTGCCGGCTACTGAAGTTTTTCGAGGTATGTAAACGCAGTCATAGAGTTTGTCTCTGATGTCAACGAGTTACAGAATTTCGAAGAATGGGGGAAGCTAGTCACGGCTGGTGGTGCTCAATTAATGGATTTGTATCCTATTCTTCGGAAAATGCCAAAATTTCTTTCCCCATCATACAGAGCAGCAGAGGAACTTGCTGAGAAAGAGCGTGCGTTGTATATGGAAAACTGGATAGCTACGAAGAAGAAAATGCTTGATGGGATCTGCCACGTAAGTCACTCATTGCTCCGTATTGGGAGCTACTAATACATTCAAAAGCCTTGCTTTAGTTACGATGTCTTGAAAGCCCAGAAAACAGATGGCTTCTCGGACATGCAAGCCGCCTATATCACCGGATCACTGTTGGAGGGAGGATCCGACACTACGTCAGGCACTATCGTAGGCTTTATCTTAGCAATGATGATGTTCCCGGAAATCCAAAAGACCGCCCAAGAACACCTTGAAAGAATAGTCGGTCCGGACCGGCTCCCAACGCTAGACGATGCCGCGAACCTGCAGTACATTCGTGCATGTGTCAAAGAAACCATACGCTGGATGCCAACCTTGATTATTGGTCTAGCACATTCCAATATTGAAGAGGATTATTATATGGGATACAGAATTCCGAGCGGATCAGCTATTATCGCAAACAATTGGTGAGGAGCCTCATAGTAGCTGTAAGTGGTATCGAGACTGAAACATCTATTTTACAGGACCATGAACATGGATCCACAGCGAAACCCAAATCCTCGCAAATTTGATCCCATGAGATTCGCCGACGACACTCAGAGTGAGCATGAATCTGCAACTAACAAGGACGAAGACACGCGCCAGAATTGGATCTTTGGCACTGGTCGCCGTATGTGCCAAGGTATGCACATCGCTGAACGCTCACTGCTGATGGCAATGGCCAGAATGCTATGGGCATTCAACTTCGAACGGCCTGTTGATGAGAACGGAGACCTTATTCCGGTTGATATTGATGATTTTGTAGGTGGTATCGCCGTACAGCCTGCTAACTTCAAGGTCAATATTATACCTAGGTCTGAAGGGAGGGCGGAAATTATCAGGAAGGCATGGAGAGAGGTCGAGGAGAACTCGCTCCACCCCATAACGAAGCAATGGCTCCAAGTACCACCGGGTATGAAGTTTGATACTTCGAGTGCTGAGAAAATGTGACTGTAACTTGAACGACGTAACGTATTTCACAAACGAGTCGGACACGAAAACGCTAGAATGCGAACGCGTCAAGTTTAGTCAATTCTACTACCTATTATGTTTCTACCAAATCAAGTACTACATTCTAATCAAGAGGCCCTTTATGATCGATACCGCGGAATGCCTTCTCGGCGCGACTATATTCCTAACTCTCGAAAACTTACCTCCGAAGAAGAGCTAGCTATTGTACGATATATCCTTGATCTAGATGCATGTGAATTTCCGTCTCGGCCTCAATATATACAAGATATAGTTGACCTTCTTCTTACCGAACGAGATGCGCCTCTAGTAGGTATTGATTGGACCTCTAACTTTGTCAAACGCCGTACGGAGCTTAAGACTTAGTTTAGCCGTAAGTACTGTGATAGGGCCAAGTCACATGATTTGAGCACATGTCTGAATCAGGCATTAATCAGACCTGAAGTCCAAATAGGGACAGGGAAGGGGGGACAAGAAGGGGACAGGAGGATCGAAGGGAGGTCATCAATATACATCATATTACTATTCATACGGACAACTGAGGGTAACATTAATTCATGCTTGGAGGTGTATGTCCTCAACGATAGCTATTTATAACTTTAATTTCCTTTTAATTACCTTTGTTTTGCCTTTGTGTTTTTGACAGTACTGTGACGGGGTTACTTGCTGTCACCTGATTTCAACTCTATTCTGTCGCGAGGATCTTGCATATATAAATGCAGCTGGGCTGTACTATAAGAAAACAACAATTTTACAACCTTTTTTAACCAATCCAAAACTTGACGATAACTACGAAATGTAGTGCTGCTACTGAACTACCCTCTATTCCACGTCCTGCAACTCTATGTGCTCTGATGGGACTTTCCCCACCATATAAATTGGTGACCTACGTAGGGAATAGTTGTAATATAACGTGGTTCGTAGCAGCAGTACGAAAGTCCTCTGGTTCCGGTGCGTCCGAAAATATTACACGATACGAATAAGACGATGGACAGCTGAGATGGGAGACGCGATAAATACCTATAAGAGCTACTATAGAGTCGTTATACAAATGGACTATGGATTGGATATTCGATCGATTCGACTGTGTCGACTAAGTCAAATCATGGTACGAACAGAAGACTATAGACTATACGTACGAACGGAACGATTAGTACCAAGATAGGAATTCGCGATAGATCCAACAATATACTATTAGGGAACTATTTACTTAGTTGCTCTATAAGAAGTATACGATACTACTATAGTTATAATAACTAGTCTTGGATTTACTACCTAGTATACTAGATATCGAGTGTAACTCTCTAGAAGGAAAGGAATAGTAGAATCAAGAGGTAGGATACCTATAGTACCGGAAAATTAGAAAGAAGAGAGAACTAATAACGTACGCTCTTTTGACTTTTTTGTTTGCCGTAGAAGCCGGATTAGTATACTAAGCTATTTTATAAAGGATTCCTTGGTTTAGAGAGGAATTAAAAGGA
>JALRME010000081.1:0-43147 GCA_026120035.1 Coleophoma eucalyptorum | reverse complement strand
GAGTTTATTTTGCAATTGCACTTCGAATGTTTGGAATTGCTTTTCGATTTTATCATTGAGTTTCTCATCCATTCGCTTTTCGAATTGCTCGAATTTGTTCTCGAATTTCTTTTCGAGTTCTGTAAGCGAGCTCTTGATGTCATCGTCGGATAGACGAGTGGTATTGGAAGAGGGAGCATTTTCCTTGTTAACGAAAAATCACTCATCCTTCACCGGTACTTGGGAGCCGTTCCGTGGTGACCGGAATTTCTTTTCTGTTGGTGGAAGAATACCTCTTATAAGATCTTCCGGCGGATCTAAGTTCCTGTCGGTGTAGAACTTGTTTATCAGTCCGTCAGCTTCTGCCTTCCCAAGCATTTCCCTAACCCCAGTACGGAGAGCTAGCGGTGATCCGCGATCTCCAGATAATTCTATCCAGCACACTGCAGGACAGTAGCCACTGTTGTTTGCTGCTCTGGCTTTGAAAGGCTTTGATGCGATGCCTATTATTCTTTTGAATGATCCTCTGTCACTCTTGGACACTGTACTGTTTTTACCAGAGATCAGGACTTTTTCTGGGGAATTGAGGTATGCCTCTTTATGCCAGTCCCCTATATCTGCTCCACTAACCATTTCTATAGGGTTAGGATGATTCTCGCGCGTGACTACGAATGTGGCTCCCCACAAATGCTTTTCGTCTTTAATCGTCCTCCAGTGCTCCATTACTCCGAGAATCTTAGCACCCCACATTGTAAGTCCAGGTGTCCTTACGAGATCTGGTATTCTCGTATTTGATGTATTCGTATTTGGTGTACTCTCTGTTCTGTTCGTCTCCGGTGCACTCTCTGTTCTGTTCGTCTCCGGTGCACTCTCTGTTCTGTTCGTCTCCGGTGCACTCTCTGTTCTGTTCGTCTCCGGTGCACTCTCTGTTCTGTTCGTCTCCGGTGTACTCTCTGTTCTATTCGTCTCCGGTGTACTCTCTGTTCTGTTCGTCTCTGTTGTACTCTCTCTTGTATCCATCTCTGCATCTTCCTCTTTCTTCACAGGCCCTGGTGGATTCGTCCCAGCAGCTTCACCTACGAACCCTGCATCTGGCAAATCCCCCATATCCTGTGAAACAGCTGCTTGTGCTGCCTTTAATTTAGCTTCTTCTGCTGCTCTAGCTCTGGCTGCTTCTTCTGCGTCTGCTTTTAATTTAGCCTCCTCTGCTGCTCTTGCTTTTGCTGCTTCTTCTGCGTCTGCTTTTAATTTAGCCTCTTCTGCTGCTCTTGCTCTGGCTTCTTCTGCATCTGCTTTCAATTTTGCTTCTTCTGCGGCTCTTGCTCTGGCTGCTTCTTCTGCATCTGCTTTCAATTTTGCTTCTTCTGTTGTTTTTGCTTTGGCTGCTGCTTCGGCGTCTGCTTTTGATTTTTTTTCTGCTTTTGCCTTGGCTCTGGCTGCTGCTTTTGCATCGGCTTCTTCTTTTAATTTTGCGAAGCCGAAAGTCCAGTCTGTTGGATATCCGTGTTGTTCCAGAAATGGCTTGATCAATTTATCCAAAGCATCGATCTGTTTTTTTGTCCCAAGACCGCCCTTTGCTGAATTTGCGTAATCTTTCAATTTTCCAACCAAGATGAGGTGTGCTTCTGCGGGAAAATCATTTTCCTTGTTGAAGACTTGAATCTGGTCAACGTTGACGTCCTCGATCAACGTAACATTGTCACCATCATCGGGATGTAATAGTAGGCGTTGTACTTGAGGGGAAGTTCTGTTATATATCGACCTAATAGTGATATCTAATCTCTTTGATGGTGCATCTTCTGTTGATGTATCATCATATATTTCCTTGGTTTGTGCATGACTCTCTGCTTTTGGGGCTGGCATGATTGAAAGCTAATTGTTTACCTGTGCTTGGTTAGAGGGTAACATCAGTATTTATACCTACAATGGTTAAGCTCGATAAAAGTTTCTTTGACTTAACAAAATAAGCGCAAGATTTTGCACAGTCTCATACCTAAACAGTACCCGTATACTCTTATATAGGTTTGACATAACAGGTTTTAATGTGCCAATAAATTAGATTGGTTCCTGTTTAATAAATCGCTAAAATGTCTTTTTCATGTAAGATATATACTCTTTAGTCTAAGCAAACGTGCTCTTTAAACGTGAGCGACATATCTACTAAAATAATGGCAGTAGAAACCCAATCTGAAGATGTGTATGATTGGGAAGATAACGGTTCTGACGACAACAGTCTCGAATTGTTAGACGATAGCGCCGCGAATGGTACTGAATGGCATATGGTCAAAGAAGTAATACACAACAAAATTGTCGACATATCACCAACAGACTACTATGCCATTCTAGATCTAGATGCTGCATGCTCGGACCAAGAAATCAAGTCACAGTATATACTGCTTGCGTTCCTAGTCTATCCCGAAGATGACGATGCAGGGTCATGTGTTGCGATGCACTGTGAGTTTTTCTCAGCCTTCGAATTTGCCCAATTCTTATATATAGTGATTACCCGAGCCTATCAAGTATTGAGATCGCCTACTATGAGACGTGCATATGACGAGCTTGGTTCTGCTTTCGAATTCGATCCTCAGGGATGCCTTACAACAGAAGAGGAATTTAACAAGATATTTTCTGATGACAACTAGAGGATAGCCTAGGAAGAATAGAATAGATAGAATTTGTCCTGAACCTTGATCTCCAATTCTATGTGTGAGATGCCTAGCTTTATGGTTTATGTAGATAGCCCGCATTGTAATGGAGTGATTCTATTTAATAGTTTATATATGCTTCAGCTCGGTCCTGAAAGACGCAACATGCGACAATCTTGTAGTAGTTATTGGGCTGTATCACAGTATAGTGACGACTTGCCCGTAAACACATTCTGAGAATATGAAATGTCAAGAGACGTAGAAGTGTTTCATTTCAAAATTCTACATAAGCGTTGATATGTATATAGCTCTATAATCTAGCTTATCCTAGCAGGCGCAAGACATTCAATATTCCATTCCTCCTGTATTGTAACATTCAAAGGCGCAAAATGCCTAGTATCAGAAGGGCAAGGATTTCAGAACGCTGGGTTCTAATCTTGAGCAACGAACCACCAGTGTATGTTGCGCTCGTAACGCCTGTAATTGTAGGGGAGGATTTGTGATCAAATATGAGAGACGATGTAAGGCTTGGGGATGCAGACAGGGCGGTTGTAGTGCCAATTCTCTGTTCTTTCTCCGTAGTGTTTGTGTAAGTATACCTAGCAGACGAAACCGATGTATTTGAGTATGCCACCGTAGTTGAGTACGCCACCGTAGTTGAGTATGCCACCGTAGTTGAGTATGCCACCGTAGTTGAGTATGCCACCGTAGTTGAGTATGCCACCGTAGTAGAATAGGCCGCCGTAGTTGAGCAGGCTGCCATAGTTGAGCAGGCCGCCATAGTTGTGCAAGGCTCGTCGGAATCAAAGTCGATAATGCCACTGAGCCTGAACGGCCCTGACCCTCCTTTGATAGTTGCTTGAATGCCACATTCTGTAACGTGCCCTGTGGTTGATACGTTTTTCGAAGGTTGGCATAAACACAGACTCAGAAAGAAAGACACCGCGAGGAGTCCTGTAACCATTTTTATCAAGTTGTAGTACACGGTGTAAGTCTTCGGGTTACTTTATAGGAAGCCTAGGAGACTATGCAACAGTTTCCTAATTGGTTAGTCTCTATTTAGGCTATATAAACCGGATTCCAGCTTCTTTAGGCACTCCAGATAGTAACTTGCTAGATTGCAATCTAGCTACAACCTCAAGCAGTGGGTTTATCCAAGGCATTGGCTAGAAACGTGGAACGTCTGACTTTTAGCGATGAAAACTGACATTATGATGCAATTCGGAAAAATTTGTCTTTATTCTCATATGGAGGCTCAGAGACATTAGTAAAAGGCATCCTCGCGTTGGCCACATTTATTTGCAACACTGTGACTAATAGCACTAACTCAAGCGGTGGCTTAAGCCCCTAGATCACTGTAGTAAGAACATAATTGCGCCCTTCTATCCGTCCAAATTCAGGTACATTTTTGAAATAATTTCCTATATTCGCCATACTACCACTTAGGTAATTATCATACAGCCCCATTAGAAATCAGCTTGACTTAGCATTCTGCATCTAAAAACGCCTATCTTTCCATCACGGCTTCTTCCATTCCTGTTCAAGTATTTTATAATCTATAAACCAGACCATACCCTCTTCGTCGAAAGCATTCGAAGCAACTGGGGGGTCTACTACATATTTTAAAACAAGATCATCGTAGTCTCCCCTGTCTAACTGAACCTTGATAACACGATAAAGAAATGCAATCGCCGCAAATACTGACGAAAGCCCAGTGTTCTCCTCCCAATCAGATAGTGCCCTAGTGCCAAAAGCGAAGACCTTTGGGTAGAAGGAACGACGATGAAGTTGATTACAGAGTTCTTCCTGTTGGCGCTCGAGGAGGTGGTACTCACCGTTACCTTCGTAGCTAGGATCCATGATGAAAAGTCTGTGTATGCCATTGTCTTCCATTGCAAGTGCTACCCATTTTTTCTCAATCCCAAGCTCATTGTACGCGAAAAGAGCAATTTGGGTCTTGCTGCAATCTTCGAGCACGCCCTCAGCCCATTCTGTAATACCATTATCGCCAGTGATTATTCTGCTACAAAGCTCTATGTCGATTTCAAAACTGGATATAGCTGCTCGGAGGAGGTCGAGATGAATGATAATTTCCTGCTCGCGATAGTACCGATGAACCCCGAACTCCAAGGAGGCTTGTAGATCGAAAAAGTCTTGCAGGCCTTCGAACAAGAGGTGGTATTTGTCGGGCTGTGCCCAGTCGCTTAGGAAGTCCTTGATGAGGTAGCAATAATTAAGCAAATCATATCGCGCGAGCGTCGTTAAGATGTCCTTCAGAGGTGCTACTTCGTGAGGTTTTCTTTGCTCGTTGATTTTTTGGAAAAAATTCAGGACCATATCACTTGTGATTATGTTGTGCTCCATAGTCATTAGACTGGAAGAAGATAGAGATACTAAATCATTTACAGGAGGTCTTTATCTTTATACCTCTAACAGTTGACTTACTCCCTAGGAATACTTTTCCTTGTTCCTTTCTTCATCCGTAGATATGGCATTGAAGTCAGCCTATTTAATCAGTGAGCCTATTTAAGCCCATTCTCTTATTTAGCACTTTTGACACCCAAACTTCGCCTGAAAAAGACACAAAAATCTCCACTTATATGATCGGCAGGGATTCTATTTAGCAGGCTTAAGAGCGCGAGTAGAAGCGCGCGAATAAGGTGATTTGGCATTCATGAGCGGGGTAGCCCAAAGACGTCGTAAAACTCTTCCCCGTGTGTCACTTCCATTTAATATTCCAATATCAGGGAAGACTAGATTCGTACAGGATTTCCGAGGTCAGCCATTAGTTTCAAATACTTTTCAAGGGCCTTCTCCTCTGGTGGAGTGAGATACTGTTGGCTTTGGGCCTTCCTTTCTCTCGAGCGCCGTCCATGACGACGAGTGATAAATGTTCGAGGTTCTCCTGGCAGGGGATCTTCTGCCAGGGCTTTACTGGCGCGGTCACTCATAGTCTCCGTTCTCTCAACACAACAATCGACAGCATGGCCAAACTTTCATATTTTCCAAATGCAAGTCAAGCCAGCGTCCTACAACAAAGAAAGCGGCCAAGCCTCCGAATAAGAACTGGGCTAAAGCTTTCCAGAAGCGTCATCGAGGAGGCACGAAAAAAGCGTGCTGCGAAAGATGCCAAAAAGGGCAAGGGGAAGCGGGTCGAAAACGTAAGAGTGCCGCGCTAAAGCCAGTGGCGGACGAGGAAGAGCCACAACCAGAGCCAGAAGTTGCGCGTGCTGCGAAGGAGACCACAAAGGGAACTTTCTTTAGCTATTGCTCTCTAGGAAGACCACTTAGCAATGCGAATAAAACTGTAGTTGATTATGCTGCCGATCCTTTAATCACACTGCTGACGCCGCTTCGGCTGCCTCCCCTGCTTAGTTGCGACTATTAAGGTCTCTTTAAATTCGGAGCACTGAGGAAAAGCTTCCATAACAAAGGATAGAGTTCCATATTTTGAAAACGCTCCAAAAATAACATGATAAAGTCCGGAAATTACGCCGGTGCGAAAAGACTAGCAACATGTTTCAGTGCTTAGCAATACTCATTAGCCTATTTATAGTAGAACTATAAATTAGAGGAGATTTCTGGTCTATTCTCCAGTTATATTAATAGGTGTACTGTAAGTAATAGCAGAGTTGTAAGAAAGAAGCTCTTATAGCTTATCTAATGTTTAGCCGCTTTCCTAACTTGCGGAGTCTCTGCTTTAAAGACTTTGATTTTGCTGCTCCGGGCTTTATAAACTCATTTTGACCTTCTTTTGACTCGGCAGACGCAACTTGCAACGCTTGAAGTCGATCCTCAAGTTTCTTACACGAGTTCGAAGAAGGCCCGTAGACAGCTGTGTATCCGGAAAGCGCTCGGTTATACATTACCTTTGCCATGTCTCTCCGGTCGGTTCGCGAGAAAAGGTTACCAAAAGCAAACATAGTGTTTAATGCCGGTAAATATGAAGATGTAAGTTCAAGGCCAAGAGCGTCCTTATAGCCTTCTAGCACTCTGATATACATCGCTTCTGCTTCTGCTAGCTTGCCCCAGTCAGAATAAAGGTTGCCTAGATTGTTGATAGCAGAGAGTGTCGACGTATGATCTGGTCCAAGTACCTTCTCTTTGCCTTCTAGCGCTCGGATATACATCGCTTCTGCTTCTGCTAGCTTGCCTTGGCCTGAATAGAGGTCACCAAGACAGTGAAGAGCCCAATAACATCTGTCTACACCTACATTCGGTCTTTTGGGGCTAGAGTGCCTTACTTGTAGTATATGCAAGGCTCCAGCAGCACCAGTAAGTTGACCCCCCTATATTTGGGCTTGAGAGGCACTACATCTAGCCCTATTGAGGTTTGCGGGTCGAAATGACACTATTGTTAGGAGGTAGAGGCGAAAATCCCTTGTTTGAGACGCTATTCGGGTGAAGAAATCTCAAGTATGAACGCTCTTTTGGGAAACTGCAGCTGATCCAAGTCTACTCGTGCGTTAGGGCAAGATGTACGGAAGTGGGAACAGGAAAGAGTCAGAGAGGACGATACGAGGCCGTAAGGTAGAGTATATTGTCCCTAGACTTGGGTTCCGACAGTATAAAAGGGTGCTGTTTTCTTGATATTATTACTACAACTATCCGTTCCCCCTCTCTTTCCTCCTTTTGCACTTTTCGTTTTCTCAAGTTGTTTCTCTATCATAGGCTCAAAAGCATTATGGCTCTATTCACCCAATAGGAAATGAGCCTTTCTTTTAAGAGTTCTTTGCTAGAGACCTCTATCAAGGTAGGTGATTGATTATTAGGACCTAGTTATAAGCGTTGATAAGCTGACCTAACAGGATTTTGCCTTAGCGAAAAACGTAGGGATGGAGCCAATACTAGAAGAGACCGTTAATGCCTCCGCGGCGGTAGAGTAAGTCGACGATGTCGATGCTTGTTACGGCTTGGATAAATCAGCTGATAGGTTTTAGGGCTACGGCTTAGGATCTTGCACAAGAGCTAAGTCTTAGCGAGAAAATTGGCCTTACCGCTGTACCAGTATATAAATCATATAAGTAACAATAGCCTTTGTGGAGTTCACTTAAAGTAGGATTCTCTATTATATCTTGGCCAGAAGGCCTAGGTCACGCAACTTCAAGGTGTATACGTATCTCGCTTATATATACGCTTATTGACGGAATTAGCAATACGGACAATGTTTTACAAAATGCTACGAAAGCGTAGCCAAAGTCTATAACTCGAGAACCTTGAACTTCTATTCCCAATGGTTGACGGCATTATAGGCAAGTTTCACTCTAATGCTAATGCCTCTTAGTAAGATCGTGCTTATGTATTTCATAGAACATATAAGATAGTAGGAGAATAAGCTGAAGGAGTAAGAGAAGAAAGAGAAAGAGATGCAAGGTATATCGTATATCCTTAGAGTTCCTAGTAGAAACTCGCTCACGTGAAAAAGAATAGATCCGTTCACTCTAGGAAGATAATACGATGCTTCCGGTCTTATAGGGTACGTTTTACTACGGTATTAATAAGTGTTGGTATACTTTAACAACGGGCAAACCTTGTATTCTATTCATATTCAAATGATACAGGGTGTGCAGTGTTGTAGTTGGTATTCGTCTTACTTATTGTAGAATGAGCAAAGTGAGTGTTTTATACAGTCTGCCTGGGCACGTGACCGAAGGTCACGTGTAGCCTAGAGAATGGTATACCGACAATAAGATTTGCACTAAATAATTATCTAGAAAGACTTTATAGACTGCAAACCGACTATACAAACGTAAACAGTAGTATAACGCTGCTGACGGAAGAGAATCAGGAGCTAAATAATAAATCCATCTCCTCTCTAAATTTTAAGTCTTTACTTACTTGACAAAGAGAAATGGAGAGGTCTAGAGACGGTCGTGATCCGATTCGAATGTTCGAACCAAGCATTAAGGATTGAAAATAATCGTCTCAAGGAGGAGCTTAATGCCGTGAATGGTATATATAATGAGGATACCGAAACAGGTATAGGAAGTCTAGTTAAGCGAGGCAGAAGTAAGGATGCCTCCGAATCAGATATGGAAGGCCAGAGCAAAAAGCGGATTAGAACAGAGTAGTGTCTGTTTAGGGCAGAGTCTTGGACGCCTTTTATGTTCAAAAGCAGGGCTGCCGTTCCAAACGGATACTTCTGTCCTAGGGCTAGATAGATCAGATCAGGAACTGCTTACCTAGCACTCTTAGCTAGAAGCCGAAAATTCACATGAGTGGAGTCCTATGCTATCGTCTGCACATGGACTTGTTCCTGAAACTGACCTTGAGGGGTAGCAGACAGATAGTATGCTACTGGATATCACTTTGTGAAATAGCAATATCTCTTACGTTGCACATTGCGAATAGGCTATTTTCCTTGTATAGGAACAGTACAGCCTGTTAAATAAGAGTTGCAGTCTAATTGAATACGCTCCTAGCCGGAACAGCATTTTGAGCGTCTAGATATGCTTGTTTAGTCAAGGTGTAGCATAATTAGACTTAGGAGACTGCAATCGGCAGGCTGAAATGGTCTGACGGGCATTCATGTCTACCGTAAATTATCTACAGCGATTCAATAAAGCCAGCTTAGTATAAGAACGACCCTTGTGCACGGTTAACGCGGGAGCCGCTGAGACAGGTTGGAGTTAGACACGAGGCCACTATTGCATCGCAGTCATTCTTCCACCCCCTGGACCACAGTCCCATCCTGTTCGATCGACAAGTAATCTAGAAGGCCAAAAGGTCTTCTGGTTCAGATACCATATTCATGAGTAAGAGCTACTCCGACCCTCTATGACCGTTAGGTACTCTAAGTTTTAAAGCGGTCCACCCACTTCTGTTCGCTACCTCTACATCCACTCCTTTCTCAAGCAACAGCTGTAGGACCGCTACATGCCCATCTTTAGCAGCTAACATTAGCGAAGTAAAACCTTCACTGTCCTTCAAGTTCGCCCCCACCTTCCCTGTGTCGAGCAGCAGCTGCACGACAACCGCATGCCCGTTCTTAGCAGCGCACATCAATGGTGTCCGACCGGAAATGTTATATTCTGAGTCGATCTTAACACTGCCTATTTGTATTAGCTGGTGCGTGACACCAGTATACCCGTTGTTAGACGCCCAGGATATTGGATTCTGATCGCCGTTGTCTATCGAATTGACCTCGACCTTCCCTATTTCAAGAAGTAGTTTGCATCCTAGATACACATGTTGAACCCCCAAGTCTATGCTTGCAAATGATCTAATAGAAGATTTAGCAAACCCTTAATTGATGGGCACATCCCTTGTCTAACTCTGTACACTTGACCTGCTTCTTCCTCCCGTCATCTCATGACTCTCACTCTGACTCTCCTGCTCGCTCAAGTTACTGAAAGTCTTCTTCTGTGAAATAATGCGGCTTGGATGCCATATATTTAATAGCACCATACATAACCACATAAGCGCCTAGTCAAAAACATACAGATACACCTCATTCGACTGCAGCACACCATCCCGCCCAGTTGCGTATTCAACAATGCGGAATATCGACCGGATCATTATGAAACCTGAGGCGATGTAGAGAATAATTATATACTGCTCCCAGGGTACTTGAATTGCCTGGGAGCGAGTTGTCGGATGGGTGCAAATGCGATAGTGGAAAATGGCGGTTATAACCATGAAGCAGCCGAAAATGCCGACTTGGATACCGATGCCAGCAAGGATAATGTCCTGACCTATTTTGCGAGTGGAACTACTCTGAGCGCTTGCAAGAATGCCACCTCCTGCACAAAGTTAAAGGGCCTATTTAGATGCGGTGTGGATGACGTACCGGCTGACTGGGTTAGGAACGAAACGATATCTCCAACGACGAAGACTTTTGTTAGCCATCTCGTCCTGATCAAAGAATGTTCCTCTGCGTCGATTAGACGAATAACCCGTGCAAGTATCATGTATATCGAAGCTGCGAAAAGGGTAGGGCCGAGCAAGAGCAGGAGACTCATGATTATGAATGGTGTGTCTGTCCAGTTAGGTGACTGTGCAGCATTGACCGTTCGAGTGACATATCCGATAGATTCAACTATTGAATAAAATGTTATAAACCGCAACGAACAAGCCCCTATTAGCTAGGCAACTTACATAATCCCCCGATAAGGAATGGAACAAAATACCATGTCCTCTCCCGTAGCAGCTGGAAGAGATGTAAACAAGTAGACATAGCAAAGATTGCTACGAAGATGACGGCAGCCGTTTCGGACGGGTTGTATCGGTAATTGTCGGATGGTGCCATCTTAACAAAGCTCGATGTTAGTTTGCAGGTAATGAAATCCAGAATAGAGGTGATAAATATTCTAATTGATGTGCGGTTAACAAGATATGTACTTATTCACCTACTTATATACTTGAAGATGATGGTAAGGATAACGACAGTTTTTGGCCAAGATTGCTATCGAACTTTCAGAGCGCGCATATCATGGGGGTCTAGAGCCCGTTCTCATTGCCAAGGCCTCGACAAAATGTTTACGCAAAGGAATCCCTGACCATCCGAAGGTTAGAAGCCGGTGCGAGATTTTCGCACTTTTCGCACTTCTCGCACTTTGCCCACTTTGCCCACATACCCACGCCCTTCTCAAACCACCCCAATTATGTCAACCCCTTATGAAATGACCTCTCGCAGATCGCATTCTAAATGCAGGACTGGTTGTCGGGTCTGTAAGTCCAGGAAGATTAAGGTAAGTTCATTCAGTTTGCCCTCACCGTAAACAGAGGACGGATTCGTGGCGATTCCTTGGCTATTTCTCATTCTTGAGAATCTTCTATTCAGTCCTTCCTTATTGGCTAGAGTCCTCATTGTAGATGCGATTGCGCTCACTATCTCTATATGTCGAGATTTAAGATCCTGCTCTATCGAGTCGGAATCGTGTTTTTTTTGGGGTTCGAGTGTGCTCAATGCCGGGCAGCATCACTCATCTCACAGCCTATAAACATTCCTATTCCAGAATTAAAACCTGGTACAAATCCACACTATTTAATATTTCTAATTCTTCATTTACAGTGCGATGAGCAACGACCCTCCTGTCGCAATTGCATCAGCCATCGTGTTAAATGCGACTTCAATCCGTGCGCCATTGCCTCTATTCACAACCTTGCCGCCAACGAGTCTGCCGGTCTCAGCGTCGTCGACCTCGAGCTCCTCCACCACTTCACTACATCTACTTGTCTCACCCTCTCCACCGAGCCCATGCTTCGCGACCTCTGGCGGTTGACCATCCCGCAGCTGAGCTTCTCACACCCATACGTCCTCCGCGGAATCTTATCCCTCGCGTCCCTCCACCTCTCCCGCTTCAAGCCAGAGAGGAAGGAATTCTTTGTTGCTCAAGCATTTCTACATCACAATGCCGCATCTGCCACCGCATTGCCCTTGATTTTGAATATAACTCCAGCGAATAGTACCCCGCTCTATGTCTTCTCCATCCTGACCTTTGTCTTCGCTCTCGCTAGTCCCAAGGAACCAGACGACTTACTCGCTGTCAAAAACAGCGTCTTGCCAGAGTGGCTTTTTCTCTTCCGAGGTATCCGATGCTTGATGGATGCAGAGCGCGATGCTATTCTCTTGTCACCTCTGGCGGCCTTGTTCCGGACAGGGATGAAGATGAAAGATGCTTGGGAAACCCACTCGCCGGACACCAATGAAGGCTTCAAAGAACTCGAGAACAGCATCTGCCTGTATAACGCTAATAATCTTCAGAAGCAGGAAATCCTTTTAAAGGCCATTGATGCATTGAAACGGAGTTTTACGTTCACATATCGCAGCGATCTGCGGGATGGGGATGAGGTGAGGTGTGCTTTTGCTTGGTTATATAAGGTCAGTGATGAGTATTTGGGATTGCTAAAGAATACTGACAGCGATTCCTTGTGTGTGTTTGTATTCTTTTGTGTATTGTTGAAACGGTTAGAGCATTTCTGGTGGATGGAAGGGTGGGGAATGTATTTGATTGGGCGTATCCACTATATTCTTGATGATGTACACAAGTTTTGGATAAGATGGCCAATCGAGGAGACCGGGTGGATTCCTGGGACTGTCATGTGATGAGCATTATTGGCGTTGCGGTCTCTTTGACGGCTTAGCGATGGGCATACCTATATAATTAATAACTCGAGTTATTTAGTTACGGGTAGGAATTTAGTTTTTAGGTCTCAACGTACAGTGATTGTAAGCGAGTAGTCGTACATGAGAATTGATTTTGCCCTATGACTTTCCAGGCAATGTCAATAACACCAATTGCTTACATGAATCAAAAAGCTAGCTATCGAAGTGTGTTCATGTCGTACGAACAACAATGGTAAATCCATTAGAACATCAAGCTGAACCAATTCCCTGAGGACTCGTGTCCTCCTCCGCCCGCCCCGCGACCGACTCGACTCTCGCCTGCGGCCTACGCCCGTGCGCCTCCCAAACCTTAATCCCGCCTGCACTTTAAGGACTTTATAGCGATATAAGGACATAAGTCAATCAAAGGTAGGATAGTGCAAGGACACAGGTGAATCAATGGCAGGATAAAGGTGTTCCAAACCCTATAGGTCTCGTACGAAGGACACAAAAAAGATAAGAAGAAGAGAACAAAAGAAACCCAATTCCAAGTCACATCCCCTTTATATGCTTCCTAGGTCCGAAACCCCTCCGACTCAGCTCATGCTCGCTTGTGCATACTGTCATAGGGTCACGTGATATATATCCAATGTCCTGGATTATCCAATTGCCCAATCTGGGCAGGTCAGGGCTTAATGTTGTGCTTATTCGCGGATGTGTAGCCGCGGCCACTCTAGAAAGTCTCTACATAGGTCTTGCTCTTCGATCTGATCATCGATGTCCTTCAGCAAGTTCCGACCCCAACCCCTTAAAAACCAGTAGATTCGATCCAATGCATTCACGAAGACGGCGTAATATGCCAAGACCAGTAGAGCGAAGGGTTCATTATTCTTTATGTCATTGACAACGCTGTCGGGGAGAAAGAAGGGCCATAGTAGAATCGCGCCAACCTCTACATTGACGTCGGCATAGGCTATCTGCACAGCTGAGACTTCGAGTATTGTTACAGCCTTTTCGTAGTCGCCTTTATATCTGATAGAGACATGTTCGACTAGGAAACGCCGAACACGATTAAGTGCATCCAATATGTCCTTAGGAAGTAACGAGTACTTAAGGGATGGTTTCCTAGATATTATTTTCTTAAGCTCAGCCAGCTCGTGTACTTAGGGGGACAGACCTACGGATCTTGAAGAGGTTCAATGGGGACCAACCAAACGCTAGTCACTAACGGTGCTAGGTTCGTATTGTTGAGCTGCGGTACAAACGGCAGTAGAATAGCCTTGACTCCTCTAGTAACAGAGAAAAGCTCTAATGTCCTAGAAATGGCTGCTTTCTTCGCCCCGGACTCGATGCCGGATTGCATGGGAAGAGATAGCACATAAGCTATCACTATTGTAGCAAAACAGAATACAGGCCGCCAGTTGGCAGCGCTTACATCGGACAGCAGGGCTGTAAAGTGTTTCTGCCCAGTGGAGTGATGAAAAGCCGAACGAGTAAGGTAGATGTCGCTCCGATCAGGCATCAAAAATGCCTTGTGGAGCGCAGCAAGGGATAAGACTCCATGCAACACATACTCGTTAGTATAACCTTCCTGAGGGAAAATAACCCTCCACACGTGCTTCACGGCTTCCTGATGAGCCATGGTGTTGCTGGTGACAGTGCAATAATGATGCATCAATTCAAGATCGCGTCTCCAGGACGGACCAGGATCGAGAGTGTCTGAACTGTCAAGAAAGCATGAGCTTGCACGACCCACCAGTGCATCTTCCACGAGCGGAGAAC
Source organism: Coleophoma eucalyptorum (assembly GCA_026120035.1). Classification (NCBI taxonomy): domain Eukaryota; kingdom Fungi; phylum Ascomycota; class Leotiomycetes; order Helotiales; family Dermateaceae; genus Coleophoma; species Coleophoma eucalyptorum. The sequence continues at coordinate 28,693 of JALRME010000081.1, read as the reverse complement.
CAGGAGCTACAGCGGACGTAGTTACGCTTGAGGGTTCCCAAATATCATTCGGCTTGGGACTATCATGACCATAGCTGCAGGTGACGCCATATCTAGTGCAATTGAAACATGATGGTTGTATCTCATCACACTGTATAGTGTTCAGCGCTGGTAATATTGGTAGTTTAGGTGCTACAATTGAACCTACCTTGACCTTACGGCGCTTACACTCCCTACATCCTGTCCGGGACTTTTTGTGAGGGCGGCGGAGACCGACCATAGGCGAGAGCGAAATGCGAATCCTCGTACAGAATGGAAGCAGACGCGGAGGCGTAGCGCAAAGCAGCGACTTGAGCTTCTGCAATATGTTGAGAAATGTAGAGCTACTTGAGTTGAATGGAGGCGGAGGTAGTCGTAGTTTGGGTGTTGATACGGATGCGAGAAGCGAATCCTCGTATTTAACCTCGTTTAAGCGCTACTTCACTAGCCTCGTTAGGTTCAAACCAGTCTATGCCGGATTTGTGCCAGAGACGCACGCGCATTCATTGGCTGTGATGGATGGCTTCCATGCGCTGAGTGGGTTTCTCATTTCAAGAGTCCATACAGGAAGGACTATGAGTTTATGAGTTTGACATGATCTACATTTGTCCCATCCCCGGAGGTATCATAGTTTTTGGAATTGGCAAAGAATGTTTTTCGCTCGTCATGGCGCAGAGACTAATCAAAATGTCTATCAAGATGGAGTCTCCCCGCTACTGCTAATCTCACCTCAGTCGCCTGCCTCGACCTACTTGTCAATAACATGTCGCCGACACTTTCCGATCCGTTTCTTATAAAAGCTATGAGAGCCGTTTAGTCAATCCTTCTCATCAAAAATATCATCTCAGCTTCACCATCGATTCATGAATGTAGTCACCCTTCGGACCGCTCCTTCTCATTGTGCATCATCTGTCGTTTTCTTTGATTGATAGAAGTCTCATTCAGTCAGTTTGCTCTTTGGCGACAGAATATTAGCGTAAATTCTTATTTACATGTCTACCACGACCTAGACAGCCTATACATCACTGGTCAAATGCATGTCACAGAGTTATTTCCAGACTCACAAGCCTTTGAGTCCGAGGCGTGTAAAGATGCCGTACTACCTGCAAGCACGGATATTTGTTCCCGTGGTCCAAACGCCCGAGGTAATGGCAACGCCTTCAACGTACTGTCAAGGAGAGACATCGCTGTCCACGATCTAGCACGACAATATATAGGTGGTTCGGAACGCAATGGCATTAACCCATTCTTCGACAACAACGAAAACTCCCCTACGAATCCCGCCTCTCCAAGCTTCAGTGCTAGAGAATGGGCAGAAGCCTTCGTCGGGTTAGATCATTCCGGGTTCCGGACCGCTGGAGTATGCTTCCAGAACCTCAGTGTCCATGGATATGGAGCATCAACAGACTATCAAAAAGATGTTGGCAATATCTGGCTTGGAGGGGCTGGAATTGTCCGCTCCTTATTCGGTGCCGGGCATCGCCGCAAGGTTGATATCCTCCACAAATTTGACGGCCTGTTGCACAAAGGCGAAATGCTCGTTATTCTAGGCCCGCCAGGCTCCGGCTGCTCGACTCTACTGAAGACAATTGCAGGAGAAACAACAGGCATCCATGTTGGAAAAGAAGCCTACTTCAACTATCAAGGTGAGGATTCCTCTGCGTACCATGATGGCCCTCGGCTCCGCTCACAATTGCACAGGTATTCCCGCAGACGAGATGCATACCGCCCACAAAGGCGATGCTATCTATACGGCCGAAGTCGATGTCCACTTCCCCATGCTAAGCGTCGGCGATACACTAACCTTCGCAGCCCGCGCCCGGGTTCCCCGTAGTCTACCTTCGGGGGTGGATAAAGAGATATATACCAGTCATCTTCGTGATGTGACAATGGCGGCATTTGGAATTTCGCATACCCTTAACACTCCTGTAGGCAACGACTTTATTCGAGGGGTTTCAGGTGGCGAGCGGAAGCGAGTGACCATCTCTGAAGCAGCGCTCAGCCGTGCTCCCTTGCAGTGCTGGGATAATAGTACCCGAGGCCTAGATAGTGCCAATGCAGTCGAATTCTGCAGGACCATCCGTGTCCAGACGGAGATTTTTGGGACTTCGGCGTGCGTCTCAATTTACCAATCGCCACAGTCGGCTTATGATCTCTTTGACAAGGTCACCGTGCTCTACGATGGACATCAGATCTTCTTCGGCCCTACCGGTGAAGCCCGCGCTTACTTTGAGAGGCTGGGATTCCAATGTCTCGATGGACAAACTACTCCGGACTTTCTCACCTCGATGATGAACCCTTCGGAACGGATAGTGCGTCCCGGTTTCGAAGAACTCTCTCCCAAAACTTCACAAGACTTTGCCTCTGCATGGAGAGCCAGTCCAGAGTTTACGGCTTTAAAAGAGCAAATAGAAGAATACAAGAAGGAATTTCCTCTCGGTGGCAATTCTGCAGAGCTATTTCGGGCCCAAAAGAGAAAGGAACAAGCCAAGAGTCAGCGGCCAGAGTCACCCTACACCTTGTCATTTCTACAACAGCTCCAATTATGCCTTTGGAGAGGCTGGCGACGAATTTGTGGCGATCCGAGCATTACTATTGGCGCATTAATTGGTAATACGGTTGTTGCCTTGATCGTCGCCAGTGTTTTCTACAATCTGCCAATGACAACCTCCAGCTTCTATCAGCGCGGAGCCTTAATCTTCTTTTCCTGTTTAACTAATGCATTCTCCAGCTCTCTAGAAGTAAACGAATCCTGAATTCCCTTCACCATAATCAATGCTAACATAGGCTTAGATCGGTACCTTATACGCTCAACGCCCAATTGTAGAAAAGCAAAGCCGTTACGCAATGTACCATCCATCTGCTGAAGCCATCTCTTCTATAATCTGCGATTTGCCTTATAAAGTTCTGAACACCCTATTCTATAACACCGTTATATATTTCATGTCCAACTTGAGACGCGAGGCTGATGCCTTCTTCTTCTTCCTACTAATTCAATTTGCTGTAGTGTTGTCTATGAGCATGGTCTTCAGGACTATCGGCGCTGGTTCACGGACGATCTCGCAGGCAATGGTGCCTGCCGCCATTCTCATACTCGCCCTAATTATTTTCACCGGTTTTGTTATTCCTACTGATTACATGCTGGGTTGGTGCCGGTGGATTAATCACGTTAATCCCCTCGCTTATGGTTTCGAAGCACTCTTAGCGAACGAGTTCCATGGTCGACAATATCTCTGCAGCGAGTACGTTCCTGATCCAGCTGTCCCGGGATTCGAAAATCTACCCGAGTCAAGTCGGGTCTGCAGATCATCCGGTTCGGTAGCAGGAAGTTCCTTTGTAAAGGGCGAAGATTATATCATGAGCGTGTTCCACTACCACTATGCTCATCGTTGGCGCAATTTTGGTATTATCTGTGCCTTCATTGTCGGATTCATGTGCACATACATTGCCACGGCGGAACTTGTGACCGGGAAGAAGTCAGAAGGGGAGGTCTTAATATTTCGGAAAGAATTTTATTCAGCAACAAGGGGCGGAAAGACATTGTCAGATATTGAGAATGGGCAAATAAACCTTCACTCAATCATCACTAATGGAGAAAGTGCGCGAGGTGTTGATAATGCCGATGACAAGGCAGGCTTGCTACAAGCTCACTCCAATATTTTCCATTGGAAAGACGTATGCTACGACATCAAGGTCAAGGGCAAAACACGACGGATTCTTGATCACGTCGATGGCTGGGTTAAGCCAGGCAAGCTTACAGCGCTTATGGGTGTCTCTGGAGCTGGCAAGACTACACTACTTGACGCACTCGCTGACCGCTTGAGAGTAGGCATCCTTACTGGAGAGATTTTTGTAAACGGCCGTGCGCGAGATGAGTCATTTCAGAGAAACACAGGCTATGTTCAACAACAAGACTTACACCTGGCGACTGCTAGCGTTCGAGAGGCACTCACTTTCTCAGCTCTTCTTCGCCAGGCGGCTGAAATCCCACGAGCAGAGAAAGTGGCTTACGTTGACAAAGTGATTAACATGCTTGGTATGGAAGAGTATGCCGACGCTATTGTTGGTGTGCCAGGTGAAGGACTCAATGTCGAGCAAAGGAAACGGCTAACGATTGGAGTGGAGCTTGCGGCTCGGCCTCCCTTATTGCTTTTCGTCGATGAGCCAACTTCTGGCCTAGACTCGCAGACCTCGTGGGCCATCTTGGATCTTCTTAGGAGACTTGCAGATGCTGGTCAAGCGGTTCTCTGCACTATACATCAACCATCTGCTGTTCTGTTGCAACGCTTCGATCGACTTCTCCTGCTTGCTAAGGGTGGCAAAACCGTATACTTTGGCGACATCGGTACAGCAATGACGTCATATTTCGAGCGAAATGGGGCCATAACCTGTCCACAGACCGCCAATCCTGCGGAATGGATGCTTGAGGTCATTGGAGCAGCACCTGCAACCCACAGCGAGGTAGATTGGGTAGATACTTGGCGACATAGTCCAGAGTTTGAAATGGTCCATGACGAGCTTCAACGCCTCCAGGAAGATACCGCAGCCTCAAATCAGGCAGATGCCAACGCCAGCTCTAAAGAATTCGCTACCGGTTTTATAGCACAATTGGTGGAAGTCACCTATCGCGTTTTCCAGCAGTACTGGCGCACACCCAGTTATATCTATTCTAAAGCGGCACTATGCGTACTAGTCGCGCTATTTATTGGTTTCGTCTTCTTTGATGCACCTAATACTATACAGGGCTTACAAAACCAAATGTTTGCTATCTTCAACATCCTGACAGTCTTTGGCCAGTTAGTGCTGCAGACCATGCCACATTTCGTTACCCAGCGCGATCTGTTCGAAGCCCGCGAGCGTCTTTCCAAGACGTATAGCTGGAAGGTTTTCATGCTGGCACAGATTATTGTTGAAATTCCTTGGAACAGCCTTATGGCAGTCCTTATGTTCGCCTGTTGGTATTACCCTGTTGGACTACATCGAAATGCAATCGCGGCAGGCCAGCAGACCGAACGTGGAGCGCTCATGTGTCTGCTTCTGTGGCAGTTCATGATCTTTACGTCTACCTTCACCGATATGATTATCGCAGGGTTCGAAAGCGCTGAAACGGGTGGCAATATTGCCAATATGCTGTTCATGCTCACATTGATATTCTGCGGCGTGCTCGCTACGCCTGACAATTTTCCAGCCTTTTGGACGTTCATGTATTACTTGTCGCCATTCACTTACCTTTTATCGGCTATGCTATCAACGGCTGTCGCAAACACTCAGGTACAATGTGCTTCGAATGAGCTCCTTCACCTGAGCCCTCCTCCAGGCCAAACATGTGCCCAATTTTTGAGACCGTACGAGGTCTTGGCGGGAGGTTACATTTTGCCCGAGACAGCTGAATCACGGGCAGCTTGTCAATACTGCCCCATCAAGGAAACCAATATGTTTCTCGAGGGAGTAAAATCGTACTACTGTGAGTTAGACGCCCAATGGCAAGTTTTGCTACTTCTAATCAAAACTTCAAATAGCTGAACGATGGCGCAATTTTGCCATTCTCTTCGCCTTTATCATTTTCAACATATTCGGGGCCCTTTTCTTATACTGGCTCACGCGTGTGCCAAGATCTACGCGAAAGCGGAAACTCTAGTAATCTCTCGAGGCGAGAATAGACATAGGCAACTTAAAGACAGAATACAGGCTGCATAATGCTTTAATTCAAAAGTTCATCACTAAGCAGAGGCATTATGTATTCAACCTTAAAACACTGTTTCATTAGATTTTCGTGCGCCTCTTATTGATCTTGCCCACTGAACTGAAACCATCCTAATTATTATACTAAACATAGTATTTCGATATATTTGACCATAATACGCGTTCCCTCCTTACTAATCTCCTATAGACTCGGTAGGGGATGCGCACGGGCTAGCTGACCATAACGCGTTTAGGAAAATTGTGTATGATACGCGATTTCCCTTCGGAACCCCCGAGAAGCTATAAGATCTACTCAAAGTTAGGAAGAGGCTGGAAGAAATGTTTTGCCCAATCCTAATTTGGGTGTCATTTCTGGTCACGTGATCCACTCCTATCACGATATATAATTATTTCTAAGCTAATCTACTGGTATGAGACTTGTGTATGGCGGAGCGGACGGAGTGTTCCATTCTACTCAGCCTATACTTGTTATACCAGTTTCTATTCTGGATTTGATCATAGCTGTATGTAAAAGCAGAAGAAAACAAGAGCGTGATTTGCTCCATATCTTCATGCTGCAGCTTGAAAAATGCTTTTAGGTTCTGTTCTATCTGCCACTCAAAAAACACTCTTCGGGATGACAAAACGGCCACTGTTCATTCCCATACAAGATAACTTGATTTGGAGGAGCCTTCCCGTACTTGCGACCGATCTCCTACAGAAGCGGTTGGTCTATAATGTGTTTCATCTACGCAACCTCTTTGCTCCAGCTTCTCTGGCGGTAGAAGTCAGTTAAATTTGCAAGCGACTGAATAGAACAATAGATAGTACCTACAATTACTGAACACCAGAACTTCATTCTCTCTTCCTGGTCTTTTAATCGGGAAAGTTCTTTCCTGAGCCCAGGCCTATATAAGCGTATAGAGTTATAACAGTTATTTATTTATAAATCTACACTTGCGTATGTTAGACCTAATGCCGCTACACATCATAAAAGCCAACAAGTTTATTAGACTTCTCCCAAAGTTCCTCAGCCGACTCTTCATCATATACCCATGGAGCGCACCCAGACTCAGCTTGCGACGTCATATCAGCAGGACCTTGCTCAACAAGGTCGCAGAGATACTTGCCGCCTCGGCCCTCCCATTCCTTGCCTAACGCGGCGTAAATAGTCGTAGCCGCTCCCTGAGAGATACTCTTCATATTCTTTTTCAACGATTCATTTTCTCCCATTGCCTTTAGCTGTTCCTTTGGGAGATACTGAGAGAGCTTCGTGGCAATGATGCCTGGGTGCAGAGATAGAGCGTGCAGCCCCTTGAATCCGTACCGTCTTTCAACCTCATTTGCGAAGTAGATATTGGCCGTCTTGGACTGCCCGTACGCAGTCCAGGGCTCATAGGGAACCTTCTCAAAGTTGAAGTCGTCAAGACGAACTTGGCCTTGGCGGTGAGCCATAGCCGACACAGCAATGACCCGGGACTGAAATTGAGGTGTCGTGGCTGCGAGAAGCGCGGGCTTTAATAACTGGAAGAGAAGAAAATGGCCTAAGTGATTGGTGCCAAACTGAGTCTCGAAACCATCTTCCGTCTTGCCATCTGGTGTGGCCATAACGCCAGCATTGAGGATGAGGAGGTTCAGTTTGTCGCTCTTTAGGAGGAAAGCCTTGGCAGCTGAGCGCACCGAGGCCAGGGAGTCCAGGCGGAGCTCAATGGTATGAATAGGCGCACAAAACTTAAGCCCACATCCATTCTTCACGCTGTCGACGGCTTGCTGGGCTTTGATTGAGTCTCTAGCCGTGAGAAAAAGGGTCGCACCTGTTGCGTGAATGGCGCGTGCTGTTTCAAGACCAATTCCCGAGTTCGCACCTGTTACGAGGACGATCTTGTCAGTCAGCTTGCCAACGAGTCCTTCATCCTTGATGACTTGAAGGGCCGTGGGCCGAGAATCTCCGGGACCTTGGGGACTGGCGTGGGAGGCAGCGTATTGAGACATTTCGAATCAACGCTGTGTGATTGTTTGGGTCCTTGTCGAGTATGGCAGTGCAGGCAGAGAAGTTTGAAGTCTTGTAATATGGTTTATGAACTGCTTTTGATTTCAGACAATCCGAGCAGAGGGGGGCTTTATATACTCTGCAAAGAAATAATAAATAAGAGATAGCCCGAAAATCCCGGTTACGGATCCTTTAGCTAAAACTCTAAAGCTCAAAGTTGTATTAATATACTATTCTCAAAATTAGGCATTGAAGAGAGGGAAAGGGCGAGGCAGAGAGGTAAAAGTACCTCCCTCGCTAAGAATACTGTAACATGTAACGTGAGACTAGGTCTGGTGATTGCCTGTAAATGACATTCAGACGCATATATAATTGAATATGAACTATAGAATAAGTTATTCCAGTAACAGATACTGAAAAAAGTAAATTATCTTCATCCAAATAGTTATTCATCATATTTTTAGTTATCATTATGATACTTTTTTAGAACTTTTATCTTTAAAAGCAAGTTGAATTAATATATTATCTTAGATTGAGACTGAAACCTGCTTAGAAGAGACTACTCTTGAGGTTGCAGCAGGGATATGGGTGCGCGCTGCTTCGCTCTCGGCTTCGCTAATTGGGCTCGGCCGTCACCTCGGGCACCTCGTCGGCATCTTGTCGGTCGTCTCCTCGGATCCTTATGATTGACATCTCGTCGGTCTTCTCCTCGGGCCTTATGATTCGCGAGATTACAGTAGATCCATGCCGTTGCTACCCACTAAATCTAACACGGGCATAGTACGCCGTGGCCTTCCCCAGGCTCACTTCAATCTTTTGCCCTCACCTCTGAGAATTCCCGTTATCGTTTCGCGGTTCCCACTGCAGCTAACATTGCGACCGATTCTAGAGCGACTTCCTCTTAATACAAGTTTGCCTCAGCCAGAATATCTCCGAAATTTTCATTCAAAGGTTTTTACTTCTCATTTACTGACATCTCCCCCGGCTTTGACTCAACATGTCGAATATCGTATGGTATACCTCTTCACAAACGCCATTAAATGATCTGGGGAAGGAGACTCGCAATACTGACCTACAGAATAGGCATATATTCTGAGTCTTCCTCTGACTGTCTATTCAACTGACACCAATATAGGATCTTCGTATCGGGAATAAATATCGTATTGGCCGGAAGATTGGATCTGGCTCATTCGGTGATATCTACTTCGGAACGAATATTATCTCCGGCGAAGAGATTGCTATCAAGCTCGAGAATATCAAAGCAAAGCATCCCCAACTCGAGTATGAGGCTCGTGTGTACAAGTCCCTTGCCGGTGGCGTTGGTATCCCATTCGTCCGTTGGTTTGGTACAGAGTGTGACTATAATGCTATGGTCATGGATCTCTTGGGCCCTAGCCTGGAAGACCTCTTCAATTTCTGTAATAGGAAATTCTCTCTGAAGACGGTCCTTCTGCTTGCCGACCAACTTCTCTCTCGTATAGAGTACGTCCACGCCAAGAGCTTCATTCACCGTGACATAAAACCAGACAATTTTGTTATGGGCATCGGGAAGAGGGGAAATCAGGTTAATGTTATCGATTTTGGCCTTGCCAAGAAATATCGTGACCCAAAGACTCACTTCCATATTCCTTATAGAGAGAATAAGAATTTGACTGGCACGGCTCGTTACGCTTCTATCAATACCCACCTGGGTGTCGGGATGTACTCCTCCGATTTTTGTTTCAAAAAGCTAATTGGAAACAGAACAATCACGTCGTGATGATCTAGAATCCCTTGGATATGTCTTCCTTTATTTTTGTCGAGGCTCTCTCCCTTGGCAAGGGCTTAAGGCAGCTACGAAGAAGCAGAAATACGATCGTATAATGGAAAAGAAAATGACAACTCCTACGGAGGTTCTTTGTCGCGGACTGCCAAACGAATTCAACATCTACATGAATTACACACGCTCTCTTCGTTTTGACGACAAACCCGATTACTCTTACCTCCGTAAGATCCTACGAGATCTTTTCGTCCGGGAAGGATTTCAATATGATTACGTTTTTGATTGGACCGTCTACAAATACCAAAAGAATGCGCAGGCTATCGCTGAGGCTTCTGGAAAGGGAAGAACCGGAGAGCGTCCTGCTTATCCTAGCGACCACTTGATGTGCAGTGCTAGTCAATCCAAAGGCCAGAAGCCGGCCGAGGTAAGTCATACTTTGAGAAACCCGCAAATCATCAAACTTATCTTGACAATTTTGCACGTTTAAACAGGCTCGCAAAGGGAAATGATAGAAACTGAACTGTTGCCGATACTACTCCATTTATCTTAAGTAATGCCAGCTACGTCTGCGCAGATCGGTTTCGTTGATGCAGGAAAGAAATTACCTTTCGAGGTGAAGGAAGCCATGGCCGCAAATCCGGGGAAGGTATTACGGAGTCGATGTTCCGAAGGATAGCTTGAGACCGAAGGAATCATTCTAATTAAAGTATACTAAGTGCAAGATGGCCCTATGAAGAGCATCGGAGGAGCAATTTTGCTTTGTTCTTCCAAACTCCTTCTGGCATTCCCTCAACACTTCAACCACTAAAATCACAATCAAACTTACTATATGAGTAAGATCTACATTCAATAGGTCTTACTGTTGTAGTAAGGAATAGAGTGTTGGGTGATTGGTATGACGGGCCAGGCCGATTCGAAGAGGTTAGCGCGTTATAAGCTAGTGTTATGGTGTTAAGAGTGTATCATTACATGGCTTCATGCATAGGCTACTGTAAGCTACTAGTCAGTCACGATGAGTATCAAGTCGACTTCAAACGTCTGTAAGATTCCATTACTACCAATATCGTGTCCATTTGATCTCAGACGCTCTCACCCGAATGTTTGGGGTACAGGGGTGTTGTGGCGCCATTACTAATCAGAGCTTCTATGCCAATTACAGCCCCGTTCATAAAGTCTGTGTAATGAAAGCGGCTAAGTTTACTTGGCGGGATTCTCTGTCCCGGTAGCCCCTTTTTCTAGCTTAAACCCCTCTTCCAAGGTCTAAGTCTTGTATTACTGGCTGTCGCTCAAACAGGTTCTATGTTAAGGACTCTCTCCCCCAAGTAAGAGAACTTGCTTTTTGAGCCTCTTTCAGCTCTGACTATTCATTTCGATTGGCGTCCTATATCTCCTCCGCCCTATTGCTATGATGGACAACCTACCAGGGCCCAGTAATTCTGCACGCAGCTCTATGACCAGCTCTGCACCTGAAAGACTGGCAAATTACTGCTCCACCCCAACTGCAAGCGCTTCTATGCCACAAAATCCAAGCATGAATCCCAATATCCTTTCTCCCGCATCAACAGTTCCGCAAATGAATTTGCGATCCTGTATAACATGTCGACGAAGAAAGGTTAGGTGTGACAAAGAAAACCCATGCCACAATTGCGTCCGATTTGGAATTCCGTGTACTTTTCCTTCTGCCCAACGAGCTCTTCGAAGACCACGATTTAGTAGTCTGTCTCAAGCAATTAAGGAACGAGAAGTGCGTATGCTGAAGGACATGCGAAGACTAGAAAACGTTGTACACGAGGTCAGCAGCCCGGCTGCTGTAGAGCGTTTGATGTCAAACTCGAATATACAAAGTATATTTAGTCCGCATGATTTCACCAGAAGACCAGAGCAATCGGCCAGATTTGCCACGAGCAAGCCAAATTCAGTTGTATCAAACAATGATGTGCGCATGGCGAACGGGAAGTCATCAGAAAGGCAGCAGTGGCTCGAGAGAGGCTGGTATCTTGGCGATGGACTTCCAAAACCACTCTATGAGATTGAGAAGGAGTTTGGGACATTAGCCGTAGATGAGAAAGGAGAAAGTCGTTATATTGACAATTCATTCTTGTCGAGATTAAGTGAACAGGTATAGAAGATTCTCCTTTACAAGGATGTTTGTTTTGCTTTAAACCTGACGATTAGCTGACTCCACCTAGATTCCGGAGATGGAGGATGTTCTTGCAGAGAGCAGTCACGAAGATATCTCAGTCGATTCTGACTACAGTAATGACCCATTACAGAGTCGCTTCCCACCAACACCAGTCCATTCCGACCATCATGGTTTCATCTTCGGCCACAGTTTCTCGGAAGTTAGTCTTGAGAATCTTCATCCATCTCCTTCACAGATACCTTTCTATTGGCAAACGTTTGTGGAGAATGTGGATCCCTTAGTGAAGATTTTCCACACCCCGAGCATGAATAAAGTTGTTCGACAAATACAGAACAATCTGCAATCACTTAGCAGAACTGAGGAGGCGTTGATATTTGCAATCTACTTTGCATCCATTACATCCATGACTCCAGCTGAAGTATGTTCTATTTAGTTCCTTTCAGTTTCTCCTACTTTATCTAGTCTGCTCCTTTGCCCTACGGGCATGTTTTGTACACTGTAATACAGCCGGCGACGGACCAATATGCTAAATCGGTACAGGTGCGATCTAGTCTTCATGCCGAGAAATCTACCCTGGTTGCACAGTTTAGATTTGGTATCGAAAGAGCTCTCGCAAGAGCTGACTTCATGACATCTTCAGAGATAATGATTTTACAAGCGCTTGTTCTATTCTTGTCTTGTGTACGAAGGCACGATGACATTCGATTTTCCTGGACTCTAACCTCATTAGTTGTTCGCATCGCGCAAGCCATTGGAGCTCATCGAGATGGCAAGAAGTTCAACCTATCTCCTTATGATACAGAGATGCGGCGCAGGCTTTGGTTTTGCATCTCTACGCTTGATTTATCGGCGGCAATGGACCAAGGAACCCCTTACCTGATTGCTCATGGGTCCTCTGATGTAGAATTCCCTCTCAACATCAACGACTCCGATCTTGATCCTCAAATGACTAAGCTGCCCACCCCGAAGACCGGAATGACTGAAATGACATACATGCTCACCAAGTACGAGATTGGATTATTACTGAGAAAGCTGAGACTTAGCCCTCAGCACGCGGGATTGGAGGATAATCTGGACCCTAACCTGGAAGAAAGTGAGCTCATGGCGGCGGAGTGTGCGAGGAATGTGGAGGAGAAATATCTGAAGTATTGCTCTGATGATGAGCCTTTGCAGTGGTTAATAGCTTCGAGCGCACGTCTCTTTTTTGCTAAAATTCCTCTCATCATTTATCGACCTGTTTTATTCTCAGTTCCTACCTATACTTTGAGTCAAGATACTAAAGATCGTCTATTTCTAGCGTCGATCCAAACCCTGGAATATTCATACATGCTAGAGAAGGAGTCAACGTCACAATGTTGGGGATGGTTATTCCACACATACATCCAATGGCATGCAATCGCATTCATTCTGAGGGAATTATCCGCATATCCACACAACGCGGAATCTACGCAGAGGGCGTGGGATTCTCTTGAACTTGGGTTTAATTATTGGGACGCAATCTCGAGGCGTGGGAAATATAGTACTTTATGGGCTCCACTCAAAAAATTGATCATTACGGCAAGAACCAAACGTCATGACAGTATACTTTTGTCTCTACAAGAAGATAGCATCGAGGATGGAAACATTGGACATTCAGACCGAGTCAATAGGGCCATGACAGGTGCGATGGTAACACCTGCGCCTGCCAAAGATACCGGTTCAGCCTGGGACACACTAGTGTCTGTACAAGCATCTCTCAGTAAAGAACCGCAAAGCTCATCCTCCATTCGACAACCACCGCCTCAACAATATGCTCGAGATTCCCTCGTCCAAACCCAACAAGATATGCAGCAGCCAAAAGTTTCTCTTAGTACTCCATTGAGTACGGTGAGCTCTACTGCTTCAACGACTTCTACTATTCCAACACACTTGCCTAATGGTTATCATACTCCATCATGGATTTGTAATACAGATCTCGACCCGCAACTCGCATGCCAAGATTCTAATTTAGGTAAATCCCCTCTTTGCTTTAGAATACCTGTTCCTAACTCTCAGGTGCTAAAAGCTACAAGTGATATGTTAAGGGGAGATGTGAATTTAATTGACGAGTCAGTCAACTGGCAGACATGGGATCAGCTTGTTCGCGAAGCTGGCGTTGAAAGATCGAATCATATCGAAACTACAAGTATAGGAATGAGCGGTGAGAGTCGGTCAGGAGATACCTGGGGATGGTAGAGATGTTATACGGCTCTCTTGAGGATCATGTAAACTTACGGACCTCTCTGCGTTTGATGCGAAGGGACTTGATGCTGTTATACTGCCGACTTGGGTCTGGAATTCCTCTTAGGTCTGCGACTTGTGTCGATCCATCTGTAAGTTGGGTTGTAAGTGTTTCGATCTGTATGAGGAGGGTTTCGACCTGATTTATGTGCGTTGTTTTTGTTCTTCTGATATCTTCATCAGCGTTTTAACGAAGTCTATCAATACTCTTATTGCGCATTCACGGCTGAGGTAACTCTCTCAGATATCCATTGTTTCGAAATCCCTCCCGGAGTCGTTTGGTGTTCCCCTATATTGCAGAGAGTGCTCGAATCGTGATCTTTGAAGATCTCCGTACGTCTTGGTCGTGGTGGACTTGGTGCTCCCTCATCCATCTCGATTATATCCTCGCGTCCTCCCCGTTCGCCTTTCAGGTTTCGCTATTTAGTTATACGGATGCGTTCACGACTCGATGGGTGCGTCGGGGTTCATTGCCTCTCCGCCATCGTGGTGGTCCACCCTTTCCGAACTTGTACGCCAACCGGCTGAAAGAACAAGTGAATCCACTGATTTATTTCTCTTCACTTCGAGGCTCCTTCCCGAACTATCCCGTAAAATCCGTAGAGTATCGGCCAAAGAGATGTGTCCTTTCTTGCCAAGAAACCTATATGCCGTCTATTGTGAGTGCCAGCAAATCTTGAGGCAGTAATCCACTTTCGATGCTGACCTCCACAGAGCAGAGATGCAAGGATCTTACGCATAGCTATGCGGCAATGGCTCTGGCGTCAGCTCCCAAATATTAAATCACTCAGTTTTCAAATTAAAGCAAAATTTTACTTTCTTGGATCTGCTCTAGCACAGTTTTGCTTTTGATAGATATAGAATGCTTTGGTGGAAGTTAAGGTTTATCATCATTGGCTCGCTCGCAATGCTGTACCTCTGATTGGCCAAGCGAAGCGCTGCTTGTGGAATGCAGGGGCCGAACAGAAGAACCCGGGGCCCGACTATAACCTCTCGGATCCCGCAGGCTCCAGCAGGATCTATTAGCTTGGAACGAGAAATAATAGATATATATATATATATATATATGGCATTCTAAGTCGCTCTCTTGGACACAATATCTTGCAAAAACTGGTCACGGCTGACTGACGCTGCTGTTGTATCAAAACGTATCATATTTCGGTTTTCAAAATAATTGTAACAATGCTATCCCGAACGTCGTACAATCCAGCCAGGGACATTCCATCTCTTGCGGAAAAAGTCATTCTGATAACTGGTGGCAGCGCTGGCCTCGGAAAACAATCTGTTCTGGATCTCGCGAAGCACAATCCGGCAGAGATATGGATTGCAGCCCGCAACGCACAAAAAGCCAAGGCTACTATTGCTGCTATCAATAAACACACGCCGAGTGTGTCTGTTCAATTCATAGAGCTCAACCTAGCGTCGTTCGAATCAATTAAAAATGCAGCTACAACGTTCCTTACCTCAGCTTTTAGGCTCGACATTCTACTGCTCAACGCAGGAGTAATGGGTTGTGCACCGGCGCTAACTGAAGAAGGATATGAGTTACATTTTGGGACGAACCACATTGGACATGCAATGCTCCTTAAGCTCTTGATGCCCCTTCTCCAGCAGACGGCTGCTGAAGCTCCTGGACGGCAGGTACGGGTCGTCAGTGTTAGCTCGGTTGCACACAAGTTTCCCGCACCTGGCGGAATCCATTTCGACAGTCTCAAAACAAAAGCAGAAAACCTCTCGATGGGCGCGCGGTATGGGCAGAGTAAGCTGGCAAACGTGATGTACGCGCGAGAGATAGCGAAGCGAAACCCTTCTTTAACTTCGGTCTCAATCCATCCAGGGACAGTCAAGACGGATCTTCAAACAAAAGGTGGTGATTGGTTGATACGCGTCTTTCAGAAGATTGTGGTTCCCATTCTTGGAGTTGCTGTAGAAGAAGGTGTGAAGAATCAGTTGTGGGCAGCTACCGCTGACGGAGTAGTGAGTGGTGAATATTATGAGCCGGTTGGTGTCCCAGGAAAAGAAAGTGCGTTATCGAAAAATGAAAACTTGGCGAAGAAGCTCTGGGAATGGACTGAAAATGAGCTGAAAGGACATACTATATAAACGTGAAGCAATACCGGAGCTGAATGTTTTCGAATGGCAGCTTCTAGACACCGCCGCCTCAGACACAAGGCAATATGCAAGACCTATTAAATGAACTAATTCCAATTTCGTGGGCGTTTGACAGCATTGGCTTTTTTATATCCAATATTTGGAACGTACACAAACTCTCTCTCCAACATCTCGCAGTAGCTGCCTTCCTGTCCTCGCCTACATACCAATAATACTTTTCCTATTGGGCCGTCCGGTAGTTTCACCTGAACTTCTTGCACTCTGTAACACGTCGGTAGTACTGGTAATGGCAAGTTTTGTTTGGCAGTTGTTCCATGAACCAGAGGATCGTTGCCCATATAGACACCCTTATAAAAGTGTTGTTGCTCGATCTCAATGACCTCCTTCGCGATAGATGCCGCCAGTTCACCATCCCAAATCCCTTCCCGATGCGATGTGGACATGAGCAATTCGACAGCTTGAAGCCTGACTTGAGGGACTCTGCATTTAAGTGCTGCAAAATAGAGTGGTGGGATCACACCCATGTCAGCGGTAAAACTGAATCTTTCAGCTCGCTGTGCTGATGATATTTCGGCCTTGATAGTCAACAACGCGAGCCTTAACACTTGTTTTGTTTGTGCTATTATAGAGACAAACTCGTGTGTGTAAGAGTCGAAGACTGACTCATCCACTGGGCAGTGGTTAGTGTTGGCCATAATAAATGCCATTGTGGAATAAATCTGCAGTATTCGATATGCAATTGTTTCCTGTAAGGACATATGTGCTCCCCCGAGGCTGACTCTCGATGCCTTGTAGAGTTGCAGCCACGATGCTAGTCCAGCTTGGATCAGTCGCTGACGGTCAAGCAATTCTGGCGCGTAATCCGCATCCTGCGATATTGCGCTGTGACGAAACTGTACTGATAGGTGAAGAATTCCATCCAATAGTCGATCCAGTTGTTGCCTTGCTTGTCGAATGGACTGGAAGGTCAGAGTAGACCTCTCGATGTTTGAACCCTGCTCATAAATGTGTTGATAAGCAGGGTCGTAGCAGAACAGTGCGGTTTGCACATTCAATCTTCCAAAGGCTTCAACAAGACAGTCATCGGCAGATTCATAGGCCGATCTGCGGATAATAATTTCTCTGAGTAGCTTAATGCCGTTTTGGAGGTGAACGTAGGCTGTGTTATAACATCCGCGAAGACATTCTAGGCATGTGAATACCATGCAAGTGACGAGTACCACACGAATAGATGCTTTGTCCTTAGCAGAGAAGTAGGGCTGCATATAACTAATTGCCTTATTGTATTGTCGTAAGGTAAAACGCTCTGATTCATTTTGTCTGTTTCCTTGCCTTCCTGGGCAGCCGCTGTTAAGGATCTCCCTCTTGTGAGCCGAACCTAGAGCTAGAGTAGCATGAAGCACAGCTGGTACGTTTGAACTGGCCTGGCATACCAGCGTGTCCCAGAAGGCCGAAGCAAAGGTACCTGGAAGCTTTTTGGTAGTCTGGCGCATAAAAAACTCGAAGTAGGACTGTTCTTCTGCGCTCACCCCACCGAAGGAGGCTGTGACGTCGTACCGCGCAGTAGTATTGCACCGGTTCGTGCCTGAAGACTGATTGTCGCAAGGGCTTCCTCCTCCGCCCCAGATGCCATATCCGTCACATACACGACCTGTGGATATACATCGAAGGCAAGCAGGCCGCCCTTCGTCACACTTGACCCTTCGCATCCTACCCAGAAGTTGAGCTAGAGCTGGGACGGATAACAGGAGAGCTCACTTGCAGGTGCGACAGCCTGACTTCACCCTAGTTCTGCTCTTCGGGGCATTCTTCCCAGGTTCATCAAATTGCCATCTATCCATAAGCGCTTTGTTTGTTCTTGTACGTTGAGTGTCAATGCGACTGGGGTGTGGTGAAGTATTTACATGTGGCTGGACAATTCGCCCGCTCGCGAAATGGCCTGCTTCATTGGCTGGTGAGTAGTGTCGCATCCCATCAGATCCGATTAGCTGGCTCGGATATCCTGAGCAGTTATTGGCTAATGCTAACTCGGTAGCCGGCTTGATGGGTTTGTGATGTCTGTATTTGTTAGAAATGTAACATAGTCCTCAGGCTGGGGAGGTAACCTGCTTCTGCGGTGTATACATGTTTGAGCTGCATTCATTAGATCACTCGAGAATTCTGTCATTTGATTGAACAACAAAGCGTACTAGAGAACGGTCCAAATTCGCCGTCCTGATGTAAGGATGTGGGTTAGGTTCACACATGCTCTCAGCTAAGCCAAAAGACTACGATGATCAACGTCAGTGGATCATACCTAGCACTCAAATGAAGTCTACTGAACATGTGCGAGCACATCAAATAAGCTATCATGTGACTGCAACACATACCAGTTATTATGTGTTGGCGATATATATAGCTATATACGTTACAAACCGAGCGATAATTTCCAATTTTAGCTTTTTGCGAACGGTATGCCATGTTGGGACACGCTCTACCACGTATTTATAGAGATAATAGGTGTAACAACCCAACACTGAATGTATGGTCATGTGATGTGCCTAGTGTTTTGAGAACGAAGGCAGCACTGCTCGCCTCGAATACCACTCGACTTTCATATCATTCATACCTCATTTGAGGACATGGAACTGCACAAGTATTGGCAGATTCAAGCCTCCGAACTCATTTCCCATAAATGCTTCGTAAGCATACCCAGCAGGGTTTAGCCAGAAGATCCATTTGAACCAGAATCAAAAATAAGATGAGAACTCCATTCGAGTTGATCAAGTGATCGAAGCAGATATCCGAACCGCCGTCCCTTGGCAACTCTCAGCATTGTAACCATCGCCCGCCTTTCCTGCCAAGCCATACTCCAACCACTTCCCTTTTCAAGTTCACCATGTCCAACGCGACGAAATCATGCTTTGGTATCAATAAAATTCGTCTTCACTATCTTCTTGTACAGTAAACATTAAGAGGATCCGACAGTCCACGGTAATGAGTGGCAGTATAAATTATCAGCTGCACCAAGACATCGGCTCGATTCTTGGGCCTGACAAGTCGTACTGATGAAGCATATGCCAAAAGTTGTAGATTGTCATCCTGCTGCTGTCGGTCTTGAATCGAAAACACCAGAGGCCTAAGGGTGGCTTAAATTGGAGGTCGACTATTTAGGATTCTGAAGAAGGAGTTTCCCGGCAAAGGCAGCTAGCTATGCGCGGCTGCTAGCGACACCGAGTGAGTCACAAGGTCGATGGTATATTGGGTCGTCTATCGGACTTTTCTGAAGAGCCTGAATTGAATACCTGCCTCTTTATGTTATCGCTTCTTGGGCCATCTTGTAACGGACCAATCAGCCTCGATGTCTGGTGAATCATCATTGATTTCGAAAGGCTATTTAGCTGGGAGCCAAATTGGTGTCCTCAACATCCGGCCGCGTGTGTTCCCATTCTTCAAGCGCTTTCTTGCTTCCTAAACTATTGCGACGAGGCTGTCGAGAATATGGACGGCGGAAAGTGAAATGCTTAGGCACAGCTCTATGTCTGAAATGCGTAAATCGAGGTCAAACTTGTATGTTTGATGAAGCAGATAGAGGATTGTAATTTCAGAAGGGTTGCTTACCACAAAAGCATTACCAGCGGTACATGACTTCGCGCTAATGACCACTGAAGCTATCTGCGCGAGCTCGAGCGTCGTGCGACGGCACCTCACAACGGTGCACCTAGCACAGGAAGCAATCCAGTCTCGTCAGTGGGCACTATGAAGAACTCTAAAGAGTGAAGTGTTCAAGAGTTTCCGACAAACCCGCCCAGAACCAAAGTCAGACTGAATCTTATGGTCTATCGCCCTTGCTAATGAATAATCCAAGGAAATGAAAAGAGTAAAAGGTGTAGAGTCTGGTCATTTAGGTTAGCAGGAAAGTTTTACTGACGTATGATAGTTGAATACCAGCACGTGTCCACCTAGGCTTTTAACGAAGAAGTTCGCTAGATTACGAACCAAACAATCCGGGGGCAGCGCTCTTACTGAGACCGATCAATTCAAGACTTCCCGTGATACCTATGCTAGTTTACACTTCTATTTCGAGTATTTGGTCTAGGACTTTTCGTAGTAAGTTTGAAATCTAGTCAAGGAAGAATCGGTATTAACTTGACGGGAAGATATTGGCAGCGATCTTGACAAAGTACTTTAGCTTCACGCAGCTAGATAGTCAGAACTAGGGAAGTTGGTATATATGAGAAAGCAGCACAGGAATGCTAATAGGAAATATACCATTGTGCATGCCAGTCTTGCGCAAGCTGTTGTCAATTTTGGAAGAGAGGGCCCCCGAAGCATGGAGCAGAAACGCCTCTACAAGAATCAAGCGAGAAGTAACAGGAGCAATGCAACGGTGATCGACGCAACGGTAGTGCAGTACATTTCGAGGAGTGAAGCAACAGCCGAACTCCAATTATCGGGTGTTTTCAGCAACTGTGTTTCGCCTGCATCTTCTTTGCATTATACCAAGGTTGGCCTATTTTATGATGATTAGAGCATGTATTTGTTTCTTTACTTTTTTAAGTTATGTGTTGCGTTGCATATCATAGAGTACAAAAAGGGAGAGATAGCAGAAGCTAAGTAGGTCATTAGTCTCCTTAGTACTATAGAATCTGGCCTCATGAACCTATATCCAACATTACATATGGCCTTCTGGCTTTAATACGTAATACCTTATATAGTCCGACTGATTAAGCAATAAGAGATGAGAGTAATATATGCCTCTCCACTTATTCATCACATAACATTAATTCGAGCGAACATATGCCACGTGACTGTACGTGATGGATCTAATAACAATATTCCAACAAGAAGCTAGAGGATATTAAACTACAATTAGCTGTGGTATAGGGGTAACAAAGTGCTATTTCCAATCTTTACCTAACAATTCACAATCGTGAATAAAAGAAAGGCATAGCCAAACTATCTAGCCGTGCGGCTTAATACTAAGATGATACCTTTGACAGACCTTGCACTTGATCCGATCCCTTTTTAAAGCCCACGACGCCAATTACCCAGATTGGTCAGACGCTGCTAGCGAAAACTTTGATTGAAAGTCGAATGTGAAGTGACAGAATGATAGCAGGTTCTTCTAAGCTCGGCTTCGTCCTAAGTCCGATTGTCTATTTGTGTATGGGAACGTGACACTTGAAAAAGAATCCATTCTAAGCTACATACCTTGGTTCCCGAAGATTGATGCCGTGCACAGTTCCCACGTGATTCTTGAAATGAATCACGTTGTTGAGAACTATATTTTTAGATTTGCACACGGGATGGTCGCAGACGAACTTCTCGTTCGCCGGTCGATGTTTTAGATGAACGTTCTCTACATGGTCCATACATGTGAGACGCGACGGAAGGCGTGCGTACGCTTCTCGTACGGATACCGCTCGTTGCCAATGTATACAATACACTGGGTCTTGAGGCAGACGAGGGGGAACCCGGCATGCTTGGGCAAGGGATCAGGACCTGGACTTTCTTCCTTTGCGGGAGCTTCGTAGGCCAGATTGGGCCGGTGTTTCTGGGCCTCCTGCCGCGAAGCGAGCGCAACCATGAGGTTAATGGCATGGATCTTGCGACTAATGATGCCCGTAATACTCAGATCTATAGCGAAGTCGCAGAGGATCCGTTGTAATTGCGTACGTTCTTCGAGTTGATGTTGGACAACAGGCTCAACATAGGGTTCAACAATAGTATTTTTGTTTAGTTGTCTCTTCATCTGCTCGTTATGAAAGCGAAAGATGTAGTCCTTCTTGAATTCTCGATAGATCTCATCTTTTAGACTCTTCTTCGCATTTTGAAGCTCCTGGCTCAGATCCTGGTATTCCTTTACTAGCTTCCTTGGGGCGCGCTTGACGAATTTATAATCCCTGCGCAGCCGGCTGAACATCTTCTTGTATCGACTCTCTAGGTCAACAATATCTGGGTCCGGAGGGAGTGTACGGAGGACCTCCTGGGGCACCGTCCCAGGAACACCAGGGTTGCATCGAATGCTCATGTGTAAAGGCCCGCGTGAGCCCATCGTCAGACACGTCTCTCTCGAGGAATGCCTCCTGCGTGTTAAACTTGACTCGGTGGTTGATATACGACCCGCTAAAGACACCAGTCAACGGATCGTGCCTCATGATCTGGTCGCGTACAGCATCTGATGCAGCACCTGCTAGCAGTCAGTTTGTATATAATGATAAACTTTAAAACACTTACCATTGATGGCGTTTGCAAGGCCCCGGCGGAAACAATAACTTGTCAATTTCTCTTCAAAGCCAGTATCTTCCCCAAGACGCTCTAGGTAAAATGCGTAGGTCGAATATGGCATCGGCTCGGTCATCGATTTCTCCAACCCAGAAGGCTTCCGAACAGACCTCCGGAAGACTGGCACCTTGAGCATGGATGGCTTCCAGTGTACCTTGACAGCCTGGACTGGATCCTGGAGATTGGTACCGAAAAAGGGCATGGCGGTCGTATAGCCATCAACTAGGATCGCATTATCACGCAGCGCCCGAGCTAGGATGTGGCTGATCGGACAGAGGATAGCCAGTGGGTGCTCCCGGAACAAGAAAGTAGTACTGCAAATAATCAATTAGCTCGGGCTAAGAATAGGGGAAGAGGATAACTTGCGGTTTAGGTTTGTTATCGACACCCTTGTGGTGGCGAAGGGTGACCTCCATCGCAAGAAGGTCCCGCTCTCCTCGCTGAGGATTCTTTGCTATCCATAAGCAGATATCCTCGTAGCAGAGTGCTTTATACACCCGTGCTGGCTCCTCAAACCCTTCAAGCTCCTGGAGCTTGTCCCGACGGGTAGATCGACGCACAGGCTCTCCTAACTCGTTGATCTTAGTCGTGTAGCAATTGCTAGTGTTCTCTGTTATAGTATCATCCAGCCTATCGGAGTTGTGATCCTCCTCGCCTGTATTGTTGTCCATCAAGTCACTATCCTCGCAGCGGTCCATGGCATTACTAAGGAAAAGCGGCCGGTCGCCTCTTGTAGCAGAATTGTGACTACCAGTATTGATAACACCACTATAGTCGCTCTCATGGTTGTACGTCTCCTCTGTATCCGCATCGATCTCGTAAGTATCCTCTTCCTCAGTAGGGTCTGGTAGGCCTTTTCCTCTTGGTGCATGAACGAGCTCTGCTGGTCGGCAGCCGGTGTAGGATTGGAAGAGCATGATTGTTGGTAGGTCAAGTCGGTCGTCCTCGGTAGGAAAGACGGATTCATCACGTGCCCAGTGTTGAACTAGCAAGAGCAGCAAGTCATCCGGTCCGGTTACAGGCTTCTCCTTTATCGAGGTATCGAGTTCAAACTTGGTTTTTAATTGGCTGTTTATGTACTAATCTTCAAGTAAGCATCGATGTAAGATGAAGATAGAGGGGAATAGAAATACCTTCACGACCTCAACCGCATCATTAGCATCAACGTGGGCGCCGTTGGCTCGACGGAAGAGCATCTTGAAATCCCGCCAGTATTGGTTGACAGACTTTCTTTTCCCTTTCTTCCGCCTCTTAGCGAGATAAGTTTCACAGATCCAGTGGAGGAAAGACATTATCATCCCTTTGTCACATTTATGTTTTTCGAGCGCTGTCCGCCATTCTCCCCATTTGAGTTGCTCGCAGCACCTACTTCCTTTTAGTTCAAATGTTCGGGTCACTAAGATTCGAACACTACAATACCTGATGAATTTCTGTTTGATATAATGGATGCTGGCCTTGGTGTTGTCAGAGTCTAATGGAGAGATGAACTGTTGCTTATTTAAGTCAAACCGCATTTGTCGATAGTCTTCGCAGGTAAGGGTGGTCTTCGCCATCTTCTTCTGGATTCGATTACCTGCTATGCGTCGTTTGACAACGTTTGTGAGGGCATCGAGAGCGTCCAGTGCTGGGAGCTCACACACAGGAGCCATTGTCGTGGTCGGGGGGTGCTGAGGAGGGCAAGGGGACGTGGTGAATTATGTTCGAGAAGCAAAGAGCGTGTTATAGTCGGGATCAGTATGTACTTGCGAAGAGGAGAGGAAGGAACGAGAGGGAAGGGAGAATTTGTAAAACGTATGTACGACGCTTGAACGCGAGAAGAGACAAGAAATGCCAACATGAACGGTAGGAGCAGGGTGTTGGTTCCTGTATTCGAGAGCGAACTCGGTGCTTGTTGGAGGTGGAAGAGCAGGAACGGCGGGTGATCGAGGATTTATAGGGCAAAGCGGGCCATCGGGCCAAGAGTAGAGAGCGAAAGCCATAGCTGCCAGATGATGAGGGGAGCCAAATTTGGACTTTGGATGATCCTATCTAGGTCAGCGGGATTTAGAAGTTGAGAAGTCGTCCTTGGGCCCGTAAATTTTCTGCCGAGAATGACCCGGGAAGTGAAGGAGAGGCCTTTCGTCAGGCCGTAAGGCATGCGGTCGAAGCTGCGTAAAACAGCGTCCGAACCCCCTCGAATTCAGCAGCCGAAACCGTGTAACTTGGTTATTTTATATAATAAATTCTTTATATTATTGTCGGATTGTAATGACATATACTTAGCACGTGACCCAATCACGTGGTAGCATTCATTGATGGGATATAACCCCATTTACGATAGACATATATAGAGAATCAACAACCACCTACAACACACTGCATACCCTGTAATTAAAGCCTACGATGCTATTACGAGGTCTGCCCGTTGTAAACGCATACCAACAATTATATATTAATCCTTTAACTTAAAAACTTGTTGCCTAACTATCTATATTATATTTCTCTTTAATTGCTAACTTTGGATTTCCTCGTAACTTTAAAATGTTATTACTATTCCTATATAAATTTGGGCTTTCTCTCAAATATATAATCTTTAATATATAATAAACCCTATAACTTTAACCCTAACTCTCTTCTTATTTTGCCTCTCCCTATATAATCCCTACTATAACCCTAACCTTCTTTATACTTTATAACCCTAACCCTCTCTATTCTATATCACTCTAACCCTGACCTTGGCCCTCTGGCTTTGTAACTATACTATATTCCTCTTCTTATATATAACTGAATCCTTTAATTTGATTATATCCGGTCTATATACTATACTAAATGATAAAACACCTTAATAAAAACACTGGCTTCTAACCCTCCCTAAATTATCTTCTGCTGTAGCCATGTTAACATAACCTTCCTGATTTCCTTAACCTCGTCTCCGCTTGCCCCCTCTATATTACCTAAAACCCCGTCCTCCCCCATCCATTCTATAACCTTGTCTCCACATCCTTCCCCTATAATCAACATCGCTGCTACTGCTGGCCGAACGATCCTGTCGTATTGATACGGCATCCCTTCGACCTCGTGGAAACGCCTCTCCCCGTCTATGACCTCCTCCCAATGCGTATATATCTTCTGCGGCACCCCGTACGTCCAACAATACGCGTATGCCTCGAATTCCATCCCTTGCAATATCTCCACCTGCTCAACCACATACCTTTGCCTGGGATCGGGACAATCATCCAATTCGTGATATACGTCACATATCTGACCACTACACTCTCGTACGTGGCAAATCGGACACTTTCGAACCCATTGATCCAATTGCTTCTCTAACCTCCAAACCTCCTGGCACTCCGTCATGGTCTGCTCCTCGACCTTGACCCGCTGCTGCTGTCTCTGTCTTTGTTGCGCTTGAAACTCGTCCCGATCGGCTACGCTGATGGCACTACTGGGGAACGCCGGCGTGTCTGGCATCCACCTACGTGATGGCGGCGGGAACTGGACCCTCCGAGTGGGTGTCTGTGGGTCGCTCTATCGAACGCTGGTGGGCACTTGGTCGCTACTAGGTATATCAATCCCACTATCTATCATCTGGGCTTGATTATATGCCTCCTTCTGCTGCTCCATCCTGGCCAATACGGTATCATCCTCCTAGTATATATCACACACCTCTTCTCCCTCCTCACACCTTAATCGATCTATCCTTCCGTCTAACTCTTCGTCTAAATATATCCTTCGATATCGCGCTCTACTGATCAACCGGTTGACCTTTTGTATCTCTATCTTTCTCCTTTGTGTCTCGCTGACTACTTTACCTACAATCCGATCTATCGTCTGATTACGGGGATGCCGCTGTGCCTTCTATAATGCCTCTTGCTTCCCTTTGGGTATAACAATAATAGCCTAGCATCTCTCCCCGTCCCGGCCGGCTTTGCCACTCTCTTGCCCATAACTTCGAATCTAGTAAATTAGCCCTACGTAGATTACATACCGGACATCGAGCTAGTCAATACCCAACCCAAATGTATTAGTGGCAATAATCACCCGGCCATTGGCACTCTATCACTCTTTCCGAATCTCTTCCTTCTTCTGTGTACTACCAATTTCCCGGTAATATGCATAGTACCATAATGCCTTACTCAATACCTTAGTGCTAGTAATACTACTGCTGTATATAATAATTTTGGCTGACGCTAGGAATTCATCCAACTTATCCTTGACCAACTAGCATATGGCTGCCTCTTCCTCTCCCTCGTACTCCCATGCCGAATATTAAATGTTGGGTCGACTGGTGACCGTCCGGAATATATGGACATCCTCGGCCTTCACCTTCATAATCTCCATAAATTCCGGTTCGGTGTACGGTAGCAATATAGCTATCAAATAAACCATCTGGACCTCTCTCCTGACCAAATCCCCCAACTGCCTTATCTTGGACCGGAACTTGAGCGTACTGTCTAACACGGTGTGACACTCGTCAACTACAATCCGGTCTAACTAATGCATCCCTTGTAATCGGCTTAAAAACGTGCTAAATGTCTTGCTAACCGCTGACTCGGGCGTAACTATGACCACCCGGGTGGGCGAATGTGCCTAGGTCTTGGCCTTACGCGAATCCTATATCATACATGAAATCCCGGTCTTCTAACACCGGTCGACTAAATCGTGCTATAATGAAACTAATAGCGTGATAACAATAGTGGTCCCGTTGCTAACACACTTGGCTGGTAACATAAACAATAAACTCTTTCCCGTCTCGGTTCCTATGATGACCAAAATGGGACTCTTGCCTTTCATGATGGCCCTTAATGCTGGTTCCTGTAACCCACGGAATTCGGCTCTGTCACCAAATATACCTTCTAATTCCTCGTGGATATTGACCCCTCTCAATCGCTTCCACCTCCTCAATTGATCGTCTTACATCTCCTCTTCGTACAACTCTCTCTTTCTCTTGTTTCGCCCGCTCATACCCACCCCTTCGTGTGCGGACGGGAAATTCAACCAATAATGCCATATATGGCTGACCCGTCGGAATTTCTCCCTACGGCCAATAATGCTATTGTCCCCCTCCATTAATTCCCTAGCATATATCATACCTGCATTATAGGTTCCATGCCCGGATTGCAAATCCCATAGGTCATCCCCATCTGGATTATCCTCGTCCCAATCCCCGTCTTCTAACTTGGACTTCTCTTCCTCAAATCGGTCATTACGGTAATACTTGCGGGAAATGGTAATGGCAATCTGCCTTCATGCACTGATATTCACCCTGACCCCCATCTACCGCTCACTACTCTCCTATATAATCTTTCGGACTCGCTCGGATGTCCATCCACGGTCTTATCTCTGGGCAATCAACTACTTTTGATTTCGCCCGCCCGGCGGGTGAAATGCACCTTCGCCTATGGCCTCCCCGTCCTACTCTAAACTGTTGTCGTCTATTGGATCTTGGCCTACCGGCTCCTCTTGATCCTCGGGGTGTATCCTCTGCTTGTCTCCTTGCCTTGGCCGCTTTGGTCCTATCTACTGTCGATGCTCCTTCTTTTCTCCGTCCCTCTATAAAAATAGGCTGGCGCTAGGCTTTCTTGTTACCTTAAATTGCAACTTCTCCTAAAATAGCAATAACGTATATGATAAGCGAGTGTACCATACAAGCGAGTGTACCACTTTCTAGTATAATACGCTACTTTTACTTTAACAGACTATAATTCTACAACGAAACATGATAGAGCTTTTATATGAAAGCAGAGTTAACCTTGTACTCGAAATACTTCGTACGACCCCGAAAATAAGCCTTAGGGCTATAGCAAAGACCTATAATATCTCGTATGTTACTATCCTACGGCGACGCGCCGGAATTCTTCTACGACGTGATTCTCCACCAAACTCGAAGAAACTTACAATACTCGAAGAAGAAGCTATTCTACGTTATATAATTAAACTAGCGACGCGATTATTTCCTCCTCGATTAAGTAGTGTTGAAGATATAGTAAATCAACTCCTACGTGTACGCGACGCGCCTCCAGTTGGCAAGCGCTAGGCCTATAACTTTGTATAGCGCCAGCCAGAGCTTCGTATACGCTTTACTCGAAAATACGACTACCAGAGAGCCTTATGCGAAGATCCGAAGGTTATTAAAGCATGGTTTGCGCTCGTACGGAATACAAAAGCTAAGTACGGGATCGTAGACGAGGATATATATAACTTTGACGAAACGGGGTTTATAATAGGTATAATCTTCCCTGGAATGGTAGTTACAACTACAGAAGGTCGTAGTAGGGCTAAATTAGCCTAGCCTAGGAATAGAGAATAGGCTATAGTAATACAGGGAGTTTCTACGATAGGGTGGGCTCTTCTACCTTTTATTATTCTAGTAGCCTAGTACTTGTAAAGACACAGGTTTGATCAATGGCAGGATAGAGGTGTTTGGGAGCACAATAACCTTATATTGACTATATCCTATAGGTCTCGTACGAAGGACACA
>JALRME010000080.1:0-44687 GCA_026120035.1 Coleophoma eucalyptorum | reverse complement strand
AACCCTAACCCTAACCCTAACCCTAACCCTAACCCTAACCCTAACCCTAACCCTAACCCTAACCCTAACCCTAACCCTAACCCTAACCCTAACCCTAACCCTAACCCTAACCCTAACCCTAACCCTAAGGGATATTAGATAAACACGTAGATAAATATATAGATTCTTTATAATATTACGTGTTAGGAGAGATATAATAGCAAGGATAATATCCTCTAGAAGGAATATAAGGAGGTATTCGAACAATAGAGAAAGGAATAGTTCTTTATCGTAAACGTTAAGGTACAAAGATAACTTCGTATATACCTAGTTATAAACGGTATATAGGTTAGATTACAAGCTAGTTTTAATGTGTCTCTTCCTTCTATTACCTGGAAGAAACGGAGAACGACAAGAAGAACTGCAGGGGCGTATGGTCGCCTATTGGCAACTCCGCCTGTGAGTATCGAGTACTCTTGAAAGCCGTCAGGATATGTATTGGTCTGACACCAGTTTCTTATTCGGCAAATATGCAGCAAACAGGTATTCGAAGTGCTGAAGTGCTGTCGAGCCTGAGGGTTCAAATGTACGTTGCTGATATCCGAACCCAGCCCCGTGGCAAAAGCCTCTGAAGTCATCTGAATATCGTTCCATGAGAACTGTGAACCCCCACAAAGTACATAAACCTCACGCGCCAAAGCTACTTCTTGGACGACCCAGAGTCGGGAAAACCATTGCCGAGAGAATAGCTCCAGGAGATAGAGCCATGCTACATCAGTGAACGGTGGCAAATGTACGCGTGAGCAATACTTTTCTCGCTTTTCATCGCTTTCATGCCATATATTCCAGCCTGTGGTGGCAGCTGTCTTCGCATCGTGGACTAAGATCGTTCCCAGCAGACTTGTCTTTTCAATCAAGCCCTTGAAAAGTGCATTGTGGTTTTCTTTCTCTACCCCCAGCCAAATAATGACGCCGGAAGCATTGGCATATATAGCATCCATCATATTTACCTGATGGCCACGCTCTATGTCATTTTCCTGATTCACACAAATGGCATCAAGCCAATAGTATGTGCTCGGGGATACCAAAGACTGATGTAGAGTTGCTTGACGCCATAGGTCTACTAGGGCATTGTGAAGATTTACAAATATATGAAACTCTTTACCGTCTAGCAAGATTATTCTTGAACCAAACGATCGGCATTTTCCCTGCTGACTGCTATCTGCTAAGCCCCAGGTGTATGAGAGTGCTTGGTACTCTGGTGCTTTAGCCCGGCTAAAAGTTCGAAGTGAAAATTGCAGTTGCAAGATGTTCGAGCTTGGCAAGAGCTGCAGGAGCCGAAATTGTTCAGTGCTCTTTTCTAAGGAATCGAAACAATATCTGTCAACGTTGGATGTATTACGAAATCCCGATGGCACTTCCATGATAAAGAAGAGAAAGGTGAGGCCAAAGTAACATAAATTCAATCATGAAAAAGCTGGAGAAAGGCCAGGCTTTTCAGAGTAAAAAAGATATAGCTCTTGGCTAAGTTTGAATCAGTTCTTAATTGATTGGAGAATATAACACCTTCAGGCAAGGCGTACGCCTCAGTGCTTACAAGCACCGAAGACCCAGTCATCCTAGCGGTGTAGTCACACCTTGCTTAGAATTTTCTGGAACCTAACAGATAAGGGTATGAGTGCGTGCTTGTTGGGATTGGAGATAGAAACCCAGACTAGGTTTAGTTAAGAGTATAATTTTACTACCTGCAGGAAAACCAGGTTTAGCCCACAGCCATTCGCAAAAATGCCTCACTACGGCTTCCATGGTGTCTTCTTCGCTGGCCACTGGACTAAATTCCTAGCAGTAGTGGCCTCTGAGTTTACTTTCAAGTTGCGACATGTAACTTGATAAATTGGCTAAAATAAATTGTCAGATGTCAGTGAAAGGATTGGCACCTGTTTGAGATAGTTTTCTCACACCAAGAATACTTCTCTCTTTTAAGTATAGCTCAAGGCGCCCTTATAGCTTTGTCTTATCTCTGAAGAAAGTGAGGTAGCTTAACAACGCTTGGATATTACCTACTCATCCTCAAATTTGAATTCAAACGATGGCTTTCACATTTACAAATTATGCTCAGGTCCCACTCTCTACAACGCAATCCGCCTCACGAAACCAAACTCGCAATGTCATCACTAGTCTAAACTACTACAACGATAACGACGGTTCATCACCAGCACCAATCTATATTGGAAACCCTGAAACGTATAAACAGCCAACAAATCAACAGCTAGTGACTGTTAGAGACATCCGAGGTTCGGAACATGAGTTTGGATTGGATTTGACTGGTTTCCAATTTGTAACATATGAAAGCCAGGAGAAGGTATTCCACGACGAAGAGCAGGTCAAGAGCGTTTACTATAAAGAAATTGAGAGTCTGCTTAAGAAAACGTGAGTACGACTATATGCGCAATATAGCTTTAATCTCTAACTTCTTCCTCTAGAACTGGTGCTTCTAAAATCTTCATATTTGGACATACTATCCGGCGAGGGTCTATTGATGTATGTAACCAAGTTGGAGCCAACACCTCTATTAAGGTGCCTTCTCTCCTATCCACTACATCACTTCGCGTCCCTGTTCAACGAGTGCATATCGACCAATCTTATAGTGCCGGCCCTAACTACGTGAAACTTCATCTCCCTACTGAAGCGTCCATGCTTCTGAAAAGCCGCCATCAGATTATTAACGTCTGGCGGCCAATTAAAACGATCTTGAAAGACCCACTAGCAGTTACAGATGCACGTAGCGTCTCTGATGACGATCTTATACCTATCAAACTTATCTATCCTGATCGGGAGGGGGAGAACTTTGCGGTAAGAGCTAGAGAGGGACACAAGTGGTGTTATCTGTATAAACAGACGCCACGAGAGCTGCTGATTTTTAAATGTTTCGATTCGAAGACGGATGGAAGGGCAAGAAGAGTCCCACATACAGCATTTGTAGATGAGGAGTATAAGGGGGAGATACCGAGGGAAAGCATTGAGGTTAGAGCGTTGGTTTTTTATGAGGATGATTTTGAGTAAAGGAATCGAGCAGTTTTTTAATTTAAGAGAATGGTTTCCCAGAGAGCCGAACAGAGACATGTTTCCACCTAATTTCCTGATGTTACACACATACTCCTTAGCCTTGTTGTTTAACCTTACCGCAAGAATTATATGCTAGCCTATAGTTGTAAGACGTATAATGGGACTTTGAAAGGAATCGCTGTCAACAATCAGTTATCTCGAGTATTTCAAACATATCAAAAGCCTCCCTTATAAACTTGAAAATCGACAGGTCTCTAGCGAGCGCATTGAGATACTAGAATTGATGTTTTATTTGTGCCTTGATGTTACATCCCACCTTTGGATGTATGACCACCTGAACATTGAGTCGATAATTAAGCGAAACCATGAGATCACTGTAGAAGAATACGAAGTCCTCAAGCAGATAGGAGCTTCGTGCTCAACTTCAATCACTCATTTCACACCTGGACTTGATCTGAATCAGTTACGTGCTTCTACTATTCATCAATATTTTGTTTATCCTAAAGTTGTTTTCTATAGAAGGAATTCGCATAGTTCATAAGCCCCTACCTCACCCCACACTGAAAAAGCATACTCTACCGCTCATAGGCACAGGGACGTAACAAATAGGGTATGTGGGCTTACGTATATTGTAACGTCAGATTGATGATATATTAATGGGCAGATCAACTGTTATGATTTATTCTTGTCTTTTGTCGGGCCTTCGGCCCGATTGTGAAGGGGAAAGGTAAAGTCACGGGGTCCGCCCTTTAGTTGGAGTTTTCTTTGTTTTATTGAAGCATTTGGTGATAAATTCCATGCTGATGGAGAGATATTCAGAGAATTTTTGCTGTAATCAATCCGAATCTCTCTTCAAAACCTTGTAATATTTCGAATTCGTGTGGACGAAAACTGATCCAACATTCAGGGCAAATGTGGCAATACTTGTGGAGTCGACACCCTGTTGAGGGCCACGAAGAGAATCGCATACGTAGAGGATTTGATCGATCGGTAGTGGGGCAGATGGCTGGCTGTTACATTGTGTGAGTGTAGCAATGCCTTCGCAGTTAGTGATAGTAATGCACAGATGCTCACGGGCATACCACTAACGCTTTTTAGCACAACTCCTCCTAGACTGTATGCAATGAAGACAATTGGACGTTCAATTGTCTTCACAAAGACTACCCATCAGCCAGAAGCCTGAAAGTTTGTGAGGTTTGACAGACTTCGGATCGATCGCGTAGCCGAACCAATTTTGTGACCAAATCCTGACCATGGTCGTACACAGTCTGCTGAGGAATTGGATGAGATGAGTTTGTGTTCGCGTCATAACCGTATGAGAGGATTCGAGTTTTTGGAATGACGTTAGGCAGGAAGTCAACAAGTCAGCACTTTTGAGTTCCCGGACTCGTGAAAGTATCTCTCCGGTGTCCGTTCAGCTCATGAATAGCCACCACACTTCGAACTCATCAGTACTGCCTCCACAAAAGGCGAAAGACCTACTCGACGTCTGAAGATAAGGACCCATCATGTATGAGCTTCAAGCCAAATGATTCGACATTGTCACTCTTGCTCGATGAGGTAGGTGTGATGTTCGACGATGAACTCGGGTCTCCATTTTCAGAGGGCCTCGAGCGAAGGGCTTCCAGAATCTTGCGTCCAGTCATTTTGTGGTTTCTTTTGGGTGTAATTGCCGAACACATGCAGAACAAGAAAATAAAGCGATCGGAGGAATTTTATTTGAGACGAAGCATCTGGACATCATACGCATCCCAGGCAGAACTCCTCAGATCAGAGCCTCAACTGCAAAAAGTCTGCCACTTCCGACTTGTCACACTAAGGCTATGCAACATGAGAAGGTGCAGTCAGGCAGGTTGACTGACACCGAGTAGCAAAGCCTTTAAAGTTGACGATCGAATCACAAACAATAGCCGACGCCATCCTGCGCGTCGTGGATGCAGCTGGCGTAAGATGACAGAGTGGCATTTGCCACTGCAAGACCGCCTGAATAAACGCCCGAGTATGCTGTGTTAGCATGTGTGTGTTGGCGATGATTAGTCGCAGTCGGGCTAATACCCCCTTGCAGCGTGAAATATTGGTACGGGAGCTGCTGTATTGTAGGTACTTTACTGATCAGGCTACGGCTTATAATCTTGATCGGGTACAACCCCTCTCAATCCTAGCAGCATATTTCTTTTATATGTTTTTTGTCCATGCATGCTGTCAATTTCGAACGCCATGTTTATGAGGTCTAAGAATAATTAACCTTCATGGTGGAAGTTGGTCTTAATCGACGTTTCCTATCACCATCCGGAATTCAGAGGGATTTGTCTTAATACCCCAAACCCGAAAAATTAAATTAAACAAGCCTTAGGCTTTTGCCAAAAACCGGATATTTGAGGCTGGTCTCTCGTTTTTCTATCTGACCTTTTAGTGCTTCTTTAAATCGTTGTCGGGGCCATGCCTACCTTGATTGTTGGCGAGGCTGTGGAGATGGGTGCAAGAAGGTAACTACTCCACAGAACAATCAATGATACATATAGGAAATTGCGATATCATGGGTTTTTACCTTAATTTTAGTGTATATTTAGATGCTAGCCTTTCTTCTAGACATGCGCTTACATTGCTACGGCGCTTCTATTCAACCTCTATCTCAGCCTAACATAATAAATCTGAGAATGGGCCCCACTGTGGAGTAGAAGGTATTACCTCGAAATTCTATTTTTTCCCTTGAAGTCCAGGAAATCTCATCATTCCATATCTTGGTTTATTGTGCACATATCTGGGGATTGAAACACCCTCTTGGCTTCGTCTTCACGTGTGTACGTATATAAATCTCGCTATCCAAATTCTAGTAGAGCAGCCTGTCTATGCTTCGTACAAGTAACTAATAGAGACTCTAAGCAGAGATACTTATCCTATGCTCGCTTACTGCAAATCACCAAAGTCAGATTGGTCATGGAGCTACTATTTATGAGTAGGTTATGAACCACTTGTAACAACATTCATATGTAATTGATTTCCCCTGCAAGTAAATAAGAAAACGGAGAACACAGAATACCATTGGTAGGAATTTGAGTAACAAAAACGCTTTCGATGGTCAAAGAACCTTAATACTCCTTGACTTAATCAAGGAGACAGCATATAGTGTCAAGGCTTACTCCTATGTTCCCTTTCAAAATTTGTATGACTCTTCAATCCCAAAAACTTGAAAACCCCGTCCCACGTTAAAGCTAAAAGAAATTGATACCGTGAGTCTAAGTTTTTACATCAACCGCCTTCGGTGTCTTCGTGATAGGAATAGATATGCGCCAATGAGCCATCCAAGGGCCACAAGCCCCCCAAAAACAATACCGAGAACTGGGGACACAGAGAGGTGTACTGACGGCCTTGAAGCTTGACTAGAACCCGCTGGAGTTGCTGCAGCTGTGGTGCTGAATAAACTGGAAGCCTGAGTAATAGTCGTACTTGGTGCAGAACGGAATGAACTTAAAGTTGGCGTGATAGTCGTAAATGCGAGATTAGTGATAGGCCTGGCAGGTCAATTTCACTGGCGAATGCTTGGCAGGCTCTGACAGTCTATCACTTGTCAGAATATCTACTACCCGTTGATGTGTGATGTAAAAAGAGAATACGCACGGTTTGTGTCGCACAGAACTCCACAAGCCGGAGCTGCCTGATTGCACCGATCCGGTTGCCCATAGCACTCAGCATTGTGCTTTGTTTGCTTGCTACGACCGATGCCTACTAGCCGCTTGCATTGCACTGAGCATTGCACTGAGCATCAACTTCGACGATGCATTGTTGCCGTTGCTGCCAACCAGAGTGACATTATATGACAATGGTGCCCGGATACCAAACACTATCGCCGTAGCAAGGACAGCAACGTTGAATGCCCAGTTGCAAAATTCTTTGATTAGTTCGCCCAGTTGGAAGTGAGTCATTGTATCGTATCCTGCCAGAGGGCAAATGATACTCCGATCTTTCTCAACTGTCCAATACTGCTGAGCGGCACCCTGCGTCCACGCCTGCAGGTATAGCTTTCGTGTCGATGGTGAAAACATTGGAAGATGCATGCTTTGAACTTTTCGAATGTAGATAACGCCAGCAACGAGGGTAGTTTTATGTGTCAGGAGGTCTGATACATATGACCTGATGAAATACTGTCGGATGGTGTTAGCGCGTCCACGTCCTCGGTATCGAGGAACACTTCTTCCTTGCTCCCGCATCGTCATCGCGAAGCTGAATCGAGAAATAACAAACGATAACACAAGTTCCAAACACAACCACATCGGAGATTATCTGAATAGCCACTCTACATGTCGAAGGTCAAGATCCCACTCTCGCGTTCGTGAGCCAGGCTCCTTTCGCCAACGACTACTCACGCAGTCGTCCTGCTATGTCGGACCCTTACATTGGGGACCTGAACTACTAGAGCTTATCGATTGCGACGTCGTGCCACTACCAAATCCTCTGGATAGCGAATCGTGTCTTAACAGTCCCGGTAATTTGGGCATCGTGGCGATAGTAGATGATCGTATTCTCAACGCACTCGGCGTGTTTAGATACGCACCTATACGAAGGTCCAGAGACGAGGCTGCAAGGCACTTGTTCAATATTATAACAGCCAAAGAAAGCTCGACATTGAGACGGAGTAGGTACGTGGGAACATAAGCAAAGGACCTATCGAAAAAAACAAGAAAACAGGCTAATAGTACCAGCGTCCCAATACGCCTACTACTAGATGGCAAACCAGTTGCATCGACTCCATGCCCGATTCTGATTCGTTCAACGGCGACTCTGAAGCCAGTTTTCGCACTCGTAGATAGGACTTGGGTGTCTGACAAGAGAGACAGAGCACTTAGACATCTACCAGCGAGGACGGCGGATGAGTTAATACGAAGTATGTCGAAACTGGAGTTCGATCCGTATATTGCTAGCCTCTTGCTTTCCATGGCTCAGAGCTCCTACTACAACAGCTCAAAAGCTGAAGATATAGAGGTAATGTAATTTTCCTGGACACTTAAGTACCCTCCGCAAACTTTAAGCTCGGTCGCAAAATAACCATGTAATTGATTTTGCACAAGCTCCTTCTGAATCTTAATGCTACGATTAAAGCATCCTGACTGTCTATGTCCGTGATTTTGCCCCACACGTACCCATGAATTGTTGTGGCTTAATCAGAACTGTAGCCGGATGCTGTTATGCCATTTAATTTCTTCTTCAATTTCCGAAGCAGTGCCTTCATCGAGTACCATGTCATCATCATTGTGCGACTCAGTGGACTTCAGCACGCCCAGCTCTGTATCAGACTTATCCAGAAATCCGTCTGGTTCGGTCGCGGGTTGTCTTGTGGCGTTCTTCGATTTCAGCTTGATATTACGTAACTTCCTGGCCGTGTTTTCCCCTGACTTTGCGGATCTCATTGTTAGTAACTTTGTTACTGAAGACTCTGACCTGTTCCAATTTCGCCCACAAATCTGTGATTTCCACAGCCTCTCCCTTAATCGATTTTGGGCTAGCTTCCACGCCTGCTTTCCGACATCCATAGCGTCTAATCTTTTTGCATCCAGCTTGTCATTCACATCCAGCATCGTGGTCAGGAGGAGCGCTTGATGTCTTCTGAGCTTTGAAAGTTGTCTTTCCGACTTTGGTGCTTCTTTGATAAAATGTCTATTTCTCGTATCCAAGTATCCCTTAGAAACTTCCCTTGACATTCACATTTTCCGGAGATTCCTCGTGAAGTTCATAGTTGTCTAGTATATCTTTGATCAGGCGCTTGATATCTTCGTCAATCAGTCCTTAACTCCCGTCTTTCGACTTATTCCACAACATCTTTTATCTATTCTGCATTGAACCTTCCATCTTCATTGCGCATACACGACATCTTCTATCTATTCTACATTGAACCTTTTTCACACTGCCAAAGATTCTCTGCCAACGAAAGACTCCAATCATGGAACGTAGAAATGGCAAGGCTGCCTCTCAATGTATGTAGTGCTACATAGAGGTATCGATCTACACTGACTATTATTTCTAACAGTGACAACCCTGGAAAGCTCCCTCTGGGTCGTAATCTGATGCAATATCGCGTTGGTCCAAAAGATGAAGAGCATAAGGGGCCAGTTTATGAAGATTCTTTCATCAGGGATGATCCTCCAGACCTATCACCACTCAGACACATGAAGCACTTCTCGAATTTCAGCTCCGAAGCCGACGAACGTGAGAAATTGCCAGTCAGATATGGAAGAAACCCATCAAAGCGCCTAAGGATGGATGTTCGAGACCGCGCTTGCACGGAGAATGTTTCAGGCAAGACACCAAAAGACTACATCCTCAAAGAGCAGCACCAGGCTATGCGGTACCCTGCCCCCCTCGTCGTAGATCAAGACCGTATCCAGGCAGCACCATCCATGCACAAAGAGCAACGGCGAGATGGGTACGATTTCGACCAGGGGCGTTACGCTCGCAGCACAAGAGAAATCAACAGAGAACAAGGTCCAAACTACAATTTGTCGGGGCTTAGGTCAAAACTTGATCATGATGGAAATCCGTCCCACGGTGGTGAAGGCATGACATTTGACTCTGCTCATGGTAAGCTTCAGCGCCAATACTTTAATCCTTCTTCGACCTTGGAGGGTGGTAATGGTCAAAATTATGTGCCCTCTTCCTCGACTAGTTGGGGTACAAGAATTACAAAGGTGGACCCTGAATCTGTAGGATCTGTCAAAGCATCCCGTTTCGCAAAGCATCTTGGCCATTCCAGTGTACTTGGCCATGGTTTCACCCGCAAAATGACCGATTCTAATTTACCAACGGAGCAAGATTATCAACGAACAAGCCCTAAACCAATGTTAGCTTTGCAACCACCAAATCCCCACGGAATTATCGCCGCAGGTTTTACAGCAACGTGAGTAATCCCACCAAACAAGTGGTTTTCCCACTAAGACCAATTATGAACAGGACTGTGCCTATTCCTCTGAAACCCAAAGGCAAAAGATCACCACAGAATTTTCTCACAATGCATTTAAGAAAAGAAACCGGCCAATTCAACATGAGTCAGCAAATACACACAAGCAACCGTTTGCAGATGCTAATGTATCATAGAAACTATAAGCACCGAATGGAGACGCTTGACCCCTGTTCAGAAAACGGATTTTGAATCTATGGCAAGAGATGATGGTATTCGGAGGGCCTCTGAAGTCCACAACTGGCCGTGTAACATTGGACAGAGACACAGTCCTGGGCTTGAATTTGCAGCGCTCCTGCAGACTCGACTCGATAAATTTCCTCCCACTCGCAATTTTACACGTCTCCAATGTTATAATCTAAAGGCAGAACCTGGAGTTGAAAAATTCACCAACTCGGTTAACCATTCTTAGCGTTGACGCTTTAGCTCCTTTGCCATTCGTACACCCCGAAGTAACTCACAACACCTTGGCGGCCTCCATTAAAGTATAACAGAATTGCGCTTGACATCGAAACTAGACTGTAATCTAACACGGCCATTTTTCTATGTACTTCTCTGCGATACCATCACGGTGAAGATCCGATATCATTCTGTGTGGTCGCAAGCTATTCATACGATGTGACGTAGCCAGTGCTACGCAGCTACAGCCGTACATACCAAACTCGCACCGCAAACTCAGCCCCATGGAGCGAATTCCGCGACATCTACCTTACTATATTAATTCGTAGCAGATTGTAATACAATTCTGCTAGTCCGAGCCCGTGCACGCCTGTCAAGTTGATTACTGACTGGAGGTGTAAATTTATATTGAGCTAAGAAAACGGATAAAGATGTGATAGAACGACCAAGATTATAGATCAAGGGCGGGAGGTCGCGTTATAATACCGCAGAGTTTATACACAAGCGCCTCTTCTACCGTGGGTATTTTGCGGCCAGTCGAGTGTGAAACCACGCGGAAATTTGTAGCGGGTTCTTCCAGCAGCTCTCTGCGACAAGTAGTGGCGGCAATGACGTGCACGGGGTTGACATCTTAATGATCCTTATTGCAAGTTGCTGATTAATGAAACTTAATCGCTTGACTTATGAGGACGATATGAGATAGCAAAACCGCTATATATATTAGTATAATTTATAGCGTAATTTTACCTTACCCAATACAACATATTTCCCTACCTATAAGCTAGCCCCTAAGAATCTGTATTACAACAACGAGGATAAGATAGTGTTCACCTCCAATCCATGACAGGACAATCTTGGCTGTATGACCCCACCCGCTTGGAGCTATGGAGGAGTAGAGGGGTTAGAGCTAAGGGCTACAAAGCGTATTATACAAAGGTACGTAGAATATTATTGGGATAGAGGGTGGTTATTGCTCGTGAGACGAGGAGCGATACCAAAATAGTTTTATTAGTATCATGACTATCTTGTCTCTCCACTCATCTCTCTTGACTATAGTACAGCCTTGAGGTTTTCTAAGTGTAGAGGAGACTAGGCCCCGCATATATTTTTAGTGTCCCCCCTCAAAAATGGTTGCCCCTCAATTATGGCGTTGGGGGCTTCGAAAGCTGACATACATACCAAGATGGTTATTGGTCTAATATAACTCTAGAGTTGTAATAGGACGTATAGGCTTCTAGGATAAGAGCCGCATAAGTCGAAAGCAAAGAGCTATAAGTGCCTAGTAGAATTATCCTTATTTATTAGTACTAATCGTATCTGCTTTATTCGTACTCTGTTTTCCAACTACCGCCTAGATATTAGGCCGTATACTTAGCTTGTACTTCTATTACTATAACTACCTATCCTCTTTCTAGCTACCCTTTGCAGGCGTTAGTGATGGCCGAAACCACCGCCCCACGAGCTAATCTTGGTCCGCTTACCGCGGTATTCACTCCGTCACCGTCATGTTCGCTCGTCGTGGTGAGAAACGACGCCTCCCATGTCGGATGGATGGGCCAGTCATGCTCCGGATTGTCGCACAGCATATTGCCAGTAGACGCGACATCGTGCTGGCTGACGACAACTTCAGGTGCCCCATCGCCGACAACCCCATTTAGATGGTGGGGCTTCTACTCACCTAGGAGTAATTGTCCAGCTGGATATTATGCTGCTGTTACTTCTACTTCAGGAGTTTATGATTCCTGGACTCCGCAGTTTACTTTGATGGCTGGAGAAACAGCATTTGCATGTTGCCCATAGTAGGTATCCCAAAGTTTGGCTCGCTGAGCTCCTTACTGCCCTGTCTAGAAGTAATCAATGTAAAACTTGAAACGAAATGCATTTCTTTATTACTCGAGGATATTTAATTTATACACTACATGAGCCTAGCGAACGTAATTAAAGCTATGTACATGAACAGAGGTTGGTTGTTAACAGAGAATGAAGAGGTATGGTTATGAGTAGTTTCGAAGTAGCTGTGAGCTTCTGTCCCAGACAGACCACTCCTGAATTCTTGTCGGGAAGGCAACGCTTTTCGCCCTCGCTGATTTAGCATGAGATTCCGCTGGGGACGTTCTCGCAGTAGTTGCTCTTGCTACTTCCAGTGACGGAGACATCGGTCCAGGTCCAGTCGGAGCAACTTCCGCTGCCGCAGTCGATGTACTTTTCGTAAGCGCTGGATTCCACCGTTCCGGTGACACCGTCGAGGATGAAGTTGGTAATGGGGACGCCGGTCGTAGCCTTGGTGCCGTCATATGCTTGAGTGACATAGATGCCGTATTTAGTGATCTTGGAGAGGGTGATGTCGGTGTATGTGATGCCCTTGACGGTTCCAGTGTCGCCAGAGATAGTCTTGATGCGAACACCTGTGTAGAATATTAGTAGTGAATTACTTCAAACTTTTTCGATGTTGAATCAAGGTTATATGTTGTGATAGACGGATCAAGGATTCACGTACCGTTTTGGGAGCCTTCAACAGTGGAGCTCTTGAAGTTAACGGTTTCGACAACGTTGTCACTACGGCCTCCTACGGAACCAATGGAAAGACCGTGGCCTCCAGAGCAGACTCCGCCACTGAATGTGATACCCTGTTAGGAAGAATTTGGTCAGAATTATTGATTCCCGATAGCGACGGATTAGGAGGGAGATATAGCGAAGGGGGACCAGGCAACCTACAGTTCCAGAGTTGATAGCAACGCAGTCATCTTGGTTGTAGCACTTGGCACCAGTGATGGTGATTGTGGTGCTGGAACCGATATCAAAGCAATCGGTATTGGCACCCTCGGAGTCTCCATCGGAGTTATCAACGGTGACATCGGTAAGAGTAAGATCCTCGGAGCTGTTGATGCTGAAGACCTGGACTGGGGCGTTGACAATTTCAAGGTTCTCGATAGTGGATGACTTCATGGAGTGGGCGTAGAAGAACTTGGGCTTGGTCTTGCCACCACTACTTCCCTCGCCGTCCCAGTATTTGGCACCATTTCCGTTCAGAGTCGCACCGCTGGCGCCACTGACGGTAAGATCCGTGCCTGAGACGGAGACCAGAGGTCCCGACCATTCCTCGTAGGCAAACGTGGTTTCGCCCTCGAAAATGACCTAGAAGGTCAGATCATCCATTATATAGCAGATCTCGCCGAGTAACCGAAGAGAGAGATGGACTTGTCATACCTTGGTTCCTGAGTTCAGGCCCGTCAGATCCAAAGTAACACCAGATGGCACCGTCAAGGCGGAGAGGACGATGGTGGAGCAGGAAGTCTTGGACTTGGAGACCAAGGAGTAACCCGAAGAGCCCGAGAAAGTACAAGTGGTAGCTCGCTCAGCGAGGTTGGGGGCTGCAGTAGGAGCAGGAGCGGGTGCGGCCAAAGCGAGGCCTGCACCGGCAAGCAGGAGGGCCAGATGTTGCATCATCGTGGACGTGCAAGGGCGGGTAGACTGCGAACAAAAAAAGAGGGACAGCAGAAGAGAGGATGGTTAAGTCAACCCGGACAGTTTTTGGCAAAACAGAAAAAGAGAGCGACAAAAGTAAAGACCGACAGGAAATCGAAGATGTCCTTGTTTCTAGAAGAATGGAGAGGGCCAAGGTGACGATCCTTCGACCATATATACTGAAAGCGCCGAGGTGGACTGGTGGTTTGCTGGAGGGCATCCATAGTCGCGCTGACGATATTCATGGTAGCTCATCTCCGAACTCTTTCCTTATCTTCTTTCCAGGCTCTTCTCTGGATAGAGGAACGGGCGTGAACTGTGGTGGCCAGTCTAGACTCTGGTGTTCGGTGCATGGGGTACGTACGCGACTCCGGCAATGGTCCGACGGAAATTGCTTGTTTGGTGGTACCAACAGCCTT
The DNA here is from genome assembly GCA_026120035.1 of Coleophoma eucalyptorum. Taxonomy (NCBI): domain Eukaryota; kingdom Fungi; phylum Ascomycota; class Leotiomycetes; order Helotiales; family Dermateaceae; genus Coleophoma; species Coleophoma eucalyptorum. Next base: position 30,410 of record JALRME010000080.1, on the reverse strand, counting down.
GGAATCCCTGGGGTTGCCTTATACCGCTAAAATTGTAATATCCCGTGCCCCGCTTCTATCAAGCTTCGCCAAGGATATAAACAAGCTTTTTATATTTAGTTGATATTAAGGACGACATCTGATCTTAAGCACCTGAGGGTCTTACGTCTTACGTCTTACGAAGTTCCCAGCGCGCCGGAGTCCGGCTGCAGCTCCCAGTGTTCTGCCACTGGGGTGGAAATCGACTCCCCGGATTAGCCTCTGCCAGGATATCCATGTGGCCTCGATGTTTTCCATCGGTTATCAGGCGTGTTTCAAGTTTCGAAATAACTATTGACCCGATGAGTAGCGCGATCCCATATGGGTCGTGTGCCACCGGGCCACGTCCTCGAGGGCCAAGGCTATGATAGCAGCTGCACGATCTGACTAGTGTAATATGGTGTTTCCTTCGGGTGCATTCTTCGAGCACATATTGGCGCATTTGGGTTTACAAGATTGTTTTAGTGATACCCGTGACTTTGTTGTCAAGAGAAGAGAACAGCAGGGTGGGGGCACATTATCGGCGGTGGTTGGAGGAAATCTTGGAATCCAAATCCCCGGAGGCCGCGTCACCTGACTAGAATAGCAAGCTTTTCTGTGCCGGAACGAACATTTCCCTGCACTCAATCCCCACCAGGAACTGCCATTGCAAGACGCCACCTAAAAGCCTATCCACTTGATTCAACTAGCTGCTTTCGACTAGGCTCTTTTTTTTTACATTGGCCTTATATGCAGACACCTAAGAGATTGGTGGTACATTTCAAGTACGGCCTTATGCCCCGTTTCGTGGATCGTGGTTGTTGCGGCCATCCAACGCCGGAGGTTCATCTTGCTATGCCTCATGGCCACTTATTCATTAGGAATTACTAATATGTACGGTTTGCAGTAGTCACACATCGAAATGACGTTGTCACATTGACTACTGCCGAAGCTTCGGTCATGCCTCTTCAGATGGCATTTTGTTGTCATATTGATGGCGGAGCCCACATCGCCACACCTAGTCTATCTACATATGCATGGGTAAAATTAGTTTATATAATATGTTTCAGCATCTACGGACGAGGCTAGTATAGTTAGGGAAGCTAGCGGAGTCGCTTAGCGATGAAGCTCGTAACCGACGACTACAAGAGAGGATGGCAGAGATAAAGTGGTAGGAAAAGTGGCGGCAGCTATACCGGTAGGAAGGAAAACTTGCTACAATGATTGATTTAGGCCAAGGTCCGCCTGATTTGTTTTTAGGCGGGGAGGATACCAAGTCACAAAAGACAGCAACAAAGGCAAGGCAGAATCATTTCTTATTTCATGATAAGTATTATTGCACCAAGAGGATCTAGATACAAGGAGGTTGTACCAGACCAGAGCTGTAACAGTAGCAACAGAGATATCCTACTATAAGCGCTTATTTACAAAAGCAGTCTCGAAAGACCCAAGTAGCAATAAGTGCTGTAGAAGAATCTCCTTTATAATCACAACCCTTTTCACCCTTGCCTCTATTGTGTTTGGGGCTACACTAGGAGCGATTGTGTGGTTCCTTTGACCCCGTGACTTTGCTCCAGGGATCTAGTCTATTCTTGAGAGACAGAAAGATACGAAGAGGCATAGAAACCGGGACTCGCACTGTCAGGAGTTGCAAGAGTAGGAGCTGGCGAAGAGCGAGTTGGAGTGGATACGGAAGCGGGAACGACGAAGGAGCGAGGGTTGATGACGCGAGTGAGCATGCGCGTTTAGCTTCGAGAGCGCGATGATAAGCACTGTCATATCGTTCACCACCAGCGAATAGCAAAATTGAGAGCCATTGACCGTAGTTTGGGTGAGTCTGGATTCCGCGGGTGTTCAATGGGGAGACACCCAAGCTCGCGTCACCGCCATGGTAAGGATCGCCGCGAAGACTGACAGGGCTGGCAGATCAGAGCAGGCCTAGGGTCGACAATCTTCTCCGGATTATTATGTTGGGTAAGTTGTAAAGGGGGGTACAATACTCGGACGATCCTGAATCGGTGTGCTTTCATTTCTTGTAGCTGGATCACAAAGACCGGCCTGCTGCCGTTGGATCTAGACAATGTATGTGCGTACGGACTAGCTCATATACCAGCGAGCGACGACCGGGCAGTTTTGCTGGAGATCAAATCGAATTGGCGCTACCAAGTGGGCTGGAAGAATTCTAGCCAAGACAGACGTCCAATGTAGACGTTGATAGACGGCAAAAGAACTTGTAAATCGTCTGTGCTCCCCGCTTTCGTCGCCCATGATCGTGGGAAAGGTAATTAATCACACTACCTGCTGCCGATTCGTGATCGGCGGGCTCGACTGCTAGGGAAACGGACTTGGTGTGAAATCAGCCCACCGAATCTGTACAAGACTGTCACCCGCGGAAAGTAACAAACCCGTCAATTTACCGAACCGGTCTGCCGCACAGCTGAGAGGAGACGTGGTGACCAGAATAGCAAGACGATTTTCGTTGAAGGTATGGGATTATGTGCCCCACATATCAAGGAAAAAATATAAATTCTAGATTTTTGGGCCGGGAGTCGGAAGGTAAGAAGCAGAGGATTTATGACGTCTATGTTTATTCTTTTAACTGACACAAGAATACATCGTGACATCGCATCAATATCGTCTCTTATCTCTCATCTCTCGATAATCTACAGGAAATTTCTTAACATCAAAATAAAAGAAAGCGCCTGATATCCCAACCTATTTGCCTGCAGGAGCGTAGTCTACTAGTTCCCTGTTTTTACACACCTTCTTCTCGTGATCATTACGGTTGCGCTCAATTGTATATGTACCACCGCAACCTTTCCTGCATGAATAGCAAATTCGACCATAAGAAGCTGAGTCTGGACTTGCGTATTGCATGTCGGGCTCAGGGTGGGCTTCTCTCACGTGTCGGTTCTTGTTACTAGTGGTGGGATATTCCTTGCCGCAATGCTGACAGGTCCGTTCTGATGGTAGTGGTATACGCCTTGGCTTTTGTGGCTTCCCTGACTGTTTCCTTTTCTGGATGCCACCCCTGTGCTGTGTTGGTTGGTAGTTTATGTTTGTCTTTGGAAAAATATTTTGTGGTTGGCTGGGCGTCGGGGTGTGGCTTTGCTGTATGGGACTGCTATTGAGCGGCGTATGAGTCTGCTGTGTTGAATTTGTACTCTCACTTCTTTGAGAGACCGATCGAGGCATCCAGCTTCCGATGTACGTAGATGGCGAACTGGTAGGTCTTTGGGACCCCACTGGGACTGAGGAGTAGGTTTGTTCAGCAGCTATATTTTGACGTTCAAGAGCTTTTGACAGCATTCTGAGGTCCATTGCTGTGGATGACTTTGGATTTGCATTGATGCAGCTTGTTACTGCAGCCTCGCCGGGCTGAAGGCCAAGATATAAAGCAAGGTTCGTATATCGTTCCCGGAACGACCAACTTCTCAATGCTTTTTTTAAGCTAGCAGATCCAATCTCATTGAATCCATATTTGGTCTGCAGAAGGCGAAGTGGTTGCCTGTGTGGATGAGACAATCAGATATCTAATTTTAGAATTCCGAGTGAGCTACTTACCTTCACGTTCTCAAAGCAATTAAGGTCAGCGACTGTACGGATGAGCCCAATCCGTATATGAAACTTTGCTTCTTCAACGATCCATTTAAGATCAACCGGCGACTCGTTCTCAAGCATTGTGGTGATATACGCCGTCTCAATCAAAGACGAAAATGGCCCGGATGGTTGTGCTATCTCCACGGTGATTGCTTCTGGCGATAGGCCTCGAAATGCTATTATTTATGTCAGTATGCCAATTATACTCTGTGGGTGGCGGGGGCTATACATACCCAGAAGGCACGCCACAAAAACTGCGAAGATTGTGCCTAGTCTCAAGATGTTTGCAACTAATACTGGATTTGTCTGCCGTGATACCCAAGTCGGCACTATGAGGGTTCCGTTGTTCCCGTCCGAATATGGGTCTTTATCTTTGCTGCCGGTTGCTGAGGTAGAATTAATAGATGAATGGTCCTTGGCCCCCGCTTCAGAATCAAGACTCATCCCATCCTCGTTATCTCCAGACTTTTCATGATGTGTGCTATCCTGGGATGTTGGTAGCATCTCCATGACCCCAACAAACCCCTTTGCGAAAGCATGTAGAAAACTTATGTCTTTTCCGAAGTCCTCCCTATTCATTGAAATATTACTTATGTCTTGGCCCCAAATTGCGAACACGATCTCATCAAACAACCCCCTTCGAGATTCTTCGACCGCAATATTTCTCCACCTAGGAAGATCTTGAAGGAAGGCATTATAATCGCCAAAGTCCTCAATAGAACAGGTTTTACGCATTGCACTTGCCACCAGGAGTAGGCTGACCACCTGCCGAAAATCGGATGGAGGGCGATCTTTTCTTAGCCTGCGCATAGCTGATATGCCTAGCTTCCATAATGTTCGGTAATCTTGAAGTTGGGTATCGAAGTTATGAAAAGCATGAGACACGGTATCGTTCGAGCTTGATGCCGAAAATGTGTTATGCTCTATTCTCAGATTGGCGCGTAGAACCTGTATCATTGTTGTTGAGGATCCCCTAAAGTCATGAGCGGTCAAGGTTCTTGGTTAATGAAGAACAGTTTGTGCTTGCTTAAGATCTCTCTTTTGTAGAGCCAGTCGAAGGGGAGCACGGAGATTACCCAAATTCGTGATATTGTAACGCTTGAACAGGAATAGAGCTATCTCAAGGTGACCGCGAGTGATGGCTGTTGGAAATGGCCGTTGCATGAAATGTGGCCTATCATTAGGGTAAACCTCATACTTGAGCAGCAAAACAATAAGGCGTAGATCACCAGCTAGTACTGCATCTCTCAATGGAAATTGACTCGACATCAAAAGTCTTGCCATCTTATAGTCGGCTTGTCGAAGTGCCAATTCCACGGCCTTTGTTCAAACCCGTCGAAGCCATTCTCTGTGAGTAGACTAGTGACCAAGCTATCATCTTGGTCTGCTAGAGCCGCAAGAACCTTCGAGGCGTTTTCGGCACTGCAGCGTTCTTCATACCTCTGTTGCTCTTCTGGGGTCATAAGTCGAAAGCTGGTGGTCTCATAATAAGAAGGCCATATTAAATCAGAGAGCATGGAGAATCTCGCGAACTTGTACGGACTTTGGCCATAAGAGGAATAGCAACAGTCCTGGAGTATATTTAAACGATATGACAAGGTCTCTAGCGGGGTTTTTACCTAGTCTGAGTAGGAAGGAAATTGATGGTAGGGATAAGCCGGCGCAGGCATAGTATCGACCCCCTGCGTAACATTCGTTAATATAACTAGGTTTTAGATGGAATGATAGTATACTAACTTGCGGTTCCGTATCCGTGAATTCAGTAGCATCGAATGCCTGGTCCAGTTTATCTAGATCGCGTTCAAAACCGGCTTGTTGGATATCGTCCCAATGAGACATGGAAAGCACGCCTTCCTCACACAACTTCTCGAAGCCAAAGGTACCAAGGAACTTGGTCATATCCCCCGTCCGTAAAATACACAGACAAAAAGCTTGAGTTCTTTAAGGTGTTGATCGTCGGGGGAGGTGTCTAGCTTTTTCTTACGCAAATATACCATTAATTCGTCGTAATGCGTTAGAAGCGTCTTCGGGCTGCAGCATGTGTCACTATTGGTCGCCAGAATGCCGGGACATGCTTCGACGATGGACTTGCGCAGAGAGGGGCTCAAATATCGATGCATTCGTCGGTTAACTCGCGAGGCTCCTATGCGTAGAAGCTGATGATGGACGAGGATGAGGACCAGTTGTCTATTGAGAGGCGGTTTAGGCCACCGTCGCTCGTGGAGATGTGCCAGATGTTGCTGATAATAGAATATATCAGTCTTATAAGTCGAATTATCCGGAAACTAGATCATACTCGCCGCTCGTGTACTGGTAATGTCTGGCGTTCTTGAACTGCCATTGACTAGATCTTTCATCGATGTGGGATCCCCAATCAAGATAATCGAGAAGCGGTGATTTGACTTTCGCATCATTATATGCTTTTCTCTCGTCGGCCACGATCTGATACCCTAGAGGCTCATTTAAAATTTGGACCGGCTCGTAGGAATAGTCGAAAAGTAGAGGAAGAAAAGTTTTGGCCGTTAGAGTCAATGTAGTCAGGAAGAAGCGGGGCGGAACCGCCGGTGTGGTTAAGCGCTATCGCGACCGAAAGATCATTCTGAGTTTGGGGAAGGGAAGGGGAAAGGCGGTCGGGAGTAATAGGATCAGAGATGGTCGCAGTGGGAGTGGAAGTGAAGATGGAAGTAGTAGGAGTCGTGTCAGCCTTGCCTATAGTGTCGTAGTCCTCGGGTGACGCCATGGTCAAGATACGAGCGAGCACCTCGAGGCGCCAATGACGAACAAATCGTCACCAACAATTCAGGGTTGATTGCAGCACGGAAGAGGGGATTTGTAGACGAGAATGTAGAGGAGAGGGAGAAGAGAAGGGAGGGGGAAATGGAGGGAGGAGCTCACATTTTCAGATACCAACTTGCGTGAGCTGGGTTGTGAGGGGCGCCAAGAGGGAATCCTCGATTTTGCAGCTCAAGACGGGTTATGCACACACTTCCTGGTTGATTTCCTGCTGGGTTGCAGTAGACAATCTCAGCCAATTATATTCCATTCTGCTGATGGAGCCCCGCTTTCTAGGAATCCAGGACTGTGGTGTCCAGTCATCCACTCCTTTTTTAGACGGAACCCGTTTTTCTAGGAATTAAGGTACGGGGGTCCCGTCTGAGGTGCCAATTGGCTTGAATAGAGAAGAGACGATCCTGGTACTCTGACATCTTCTTCCTCGCCAATCCCCCGTTGGCTTTCCCCTTTGGATCTCCCCAGCAAAGCCGGGCAACTTGGGCAATTTAGTCGTCACCCGAACTATGTTCTCTATACGAAGAGTAAAGCCGAGGCAAAGTTGGACGGGATATGTGCGGATCAGTTTGAATTGCAACTAACTATCAACAGTGTCCCTAACCAGCACTGTATAGTATCCCGCTTATCTTATCTCGTTCGAAAGCTAGCGTACGTAGTTTAAACTCCACCCACAGCCTGCTCCTCGTCTCCGTTGCCACCCAGACCGTGACGGCGCTGTTGAAGACGCAGGGACACTGCACGCGACCGGCTAGTAACCAACCCATGGTATGTATCTTTTAGGACTGCTCACCCCAGCGAATCCCCTTATCGATAGCCGCAACCGCGCCTGTAATGCCTAGCAACGTTCCCACGATCCCAAATGAGATGCCCATGATAGCATTCTTGTTCCACTCGTTGCCGCCATTGTTGCTGTTATCAACCAATCCGACGGAGGAGCAAGCTGTGAATGCGACAGATCTGGTCAGCGAGAGTTTGGTAATGGCTGGGTATGGAACGGAAGGAACTGTGAATGTCGAGATGGGGGAGCTTCGTCGGAGCATGGCCTGGACTTACGGTTGGACTTGTCGGTCGAGATGTTGGTCGAATTCGCGGTCGCGTTGTTGATGGCGAAATTAACCTAGGACGTCACGTTGAGGGCTCGGGCTCGGTTAGCAGCTACTACCACCAAGGGAGCGACTGTAAGATTGAAGCCCGTCAGCGCGGAATGTGTTCATCAGGGACCAAAAGTAAACACACCAAACTTACCTCTGAGGTTGTTGATGAGCATGATTGGAGTTTGGGGGAGAAAAAATAGTAATGTATTGATGGATTTTGGAGTAAAGATGAATTTGAGCGTCGGTTGAGCGAAGATGGAGAGAAGCTGGCGGTTTAAATAGAGCGAAGATAGCGGACTACAAAATCTAGGAATACTCATCCGTTGCTAAGGTTAGGAATTCAATAAGCTGCCAGAATCAGAAATCCTAGATTATCTCGTTCTCAGTGCCGGCCTCCCCCCCCCCCCCTCCCCACAAACTGCTTCTGCCTGGGCCGGGCCTACGCCCGTGTTACGCGAAAGACCAGTTCAGGAGTATCACATATCATGAATTCACTTCCGAGAAAGAATTGTCCAAAGGGGCTCGAGATCTAGGATTTCTACTCATTGCTGCGCTACTACTCGTAGCCGAAATCCCCGTCTGGGCTTGTTTGTTTGCTGGCTTGGTTGCTATCGGTCGCAGGGCTGCATTGAATGGTTGGTTCCTAGGCCCATCGCTAATGCAAGGGGAGGGATGACGGCGTTGGTAGGTGTGGAGCTTGTCTCCACACTTCTAGTAGAAGGAATCACTCTCCGACTGTGGCTGTGGCTGGCGCACGAAAAGCGGAGTTGCTGGTAAGCTTGGTTTATCCCTCTTGTTGATATCATATTCATTGTGGAGATGTTAGCCAGGATAGAAGGTGCAGGATTCCAGAATCTTGTATGATGCGCCCTTGCCTACTATATTATACTGCATACTACTACTATGCTTGCCGATCTTGGTTTTGTTGGTAATAGGATCCCAAGTCGCGTACGCATTCCACAAACGACTATATCTGACGACAGTATTGAGATTCAAGACCGAATCGAGAGCATTGCGTGATAGGATGTAGAATCGAGAATCTCGTCCGGACGCGAATTACCTATGTTAGTAAGGAGTCCTTTCTACTAATATTGTGCTGGGGTAGGAGTGTCTGGATCATGTGATCATGGAAGAACGTTATTCCGTCTTCCGGGACGTGTATTTGTATAGATGACAGTAGCTAGTAATAAGAACCACCTTTCTCTTCCCTTTCCAAACTCCAACTTGCTAGAGGCACGAGAAGCTTACGTTCCCTGTGTATTCTGACTACACCTCCCTGTTCCATTACACTATGATCGAACCCTTTAATTTCGAGGCGGACAAAGCTCGCGACTTTACGAAGCCGTCTCGCTTAGCTGGCCGCCGACCTACCAATGGACTATTAAAAAGAAAAAGATTAAAGAGAAAAAGATTAAAGGCTTAAAAGATAGTCTAGGCCTTCTACTTTAATCTATTAAAGTCGTAGTATAGAGTCCTATAGTAGAAATAGAGGGTACTAAGTACTTTTAGTAAAACTTAGTACCCTCTTATACAAAAATACTTGGTACCCTTAGAGGGTACCAAGTTTTCTACATATAGCTACGCCTTTGTCTGAGAGTTTAATATACACTGACACAGTAAGTACAGTAGTAGCCTTGGCGACAAGAATCAAAACGCAGTAATAGACATTGTTGACGACGACGATAATGATGAAGATAGAACTTTTTTGATGTTTACAGTATAGCATTTAAATCATATAAACGTAAATGTGAAGGTATAACCATGATATATTGCTAAATTGCTGAATTTCTAAGCAATTGTCGTGATAATTCCCAACATTTATCTACTCCCTTTCCTTTCAAATCCCGCTATTTTCCTTCTCATATTGTTCCAGTCTCAATGGGATTTACAGATGAAAATACTCCATAGTGTGCGTCCTTTACAAAGCAATGATACCGTCCTCGGTAAGTCTGCCTTCAGCAGACTCGGCAGAGGTATAGTTGACGGTAGAGTCGAATCCGATATTGAGCCACATCAAAAGACCATCCTTGATGTTATCTCCTAGGTAGACATACTTTGGGTATGGGTCATAGTCGGTATCAGCTTGGCTAGGGGCCCAGGAATCATCGTCGTTGCTAGTGATGGCTTGGGTGTTAGAGCTATATGGGTAGGTAGCCTCAACTGCAGAACGGAGCTTCTCCTCGAAGAAAATTTGTCCGATGTGGCGGACGGTTCCTCCAGTGTAGGTTCCGTTAGGGAGGAGAGTGTAGTTGGAGGTGACGATAGTATGCTGATGGATGGCACGGCCGTCGTAGTGGCCTGGGAAATTAGTGTCGAAAGAGGCAACTCCCTCGTCATCGGTAGACTGGACTCCACGGTTGTAGTTCTCCTTGAGACTTCCAAGGTTGGCAGAGATATAACTGTTACCCGCGAAGTAGACACCAGAGTAGACACCAGTGGCATTAGCTCCCCAGGTATCAACCATAAGGTCGGATACAGGCTCGCAGGTGGTGGTATCAATGAATTGAAGCTCCAAGTGAACGGGAACTCCATCATATCCATCAGTGAGGTTGGAGCGAATCAACTCGCCTTCGATCCAGTAGGGGCCGATGGTGGTCTCGGGGGTGAGAATGCAGCTAGTGTTGCCGGAAAAGAGGGACTCGACTGAGTAGTCGGTGATGATTCCAGTCTCGTTATGGTTGATGGCATCGTAGGTCTCTAAGTCGGTCAAATCACGCTTCAAGGGTGTATCGATTGGGAGACCGCGAAGCTTGCGAAGGTGCTCAACCTTTGCAGTACGACGAGCAACAGCACGCTCGCCGAGAGAGCGAGCAGCTAGGCTGTTGGCGCAGTTTGCCAGAGATCGCTTATGCTTAGAAGCAAGAGAGTTGCGGAGAGCGATCTCTCGTTTGACGTGAGCAGCGTCGTGTACCTCACCAGGGTGAGCAACGACACACTGAATGGCGGCTGCGGCAGCCAAAACAAGAACGAAATTGACCATTTTGAATGATTGTAGGAAAGAGATCCTAAAAGAAAATGTAGCAAACAAGGAATTCAAAGACTATAGAAGTTCTAGCAAATGAGAAGGAAGGAGCTAAGAGGATGATGAGGATAGGTTGATAATGGCGGTCATTGAACCATACTTTATACCTTTCTGAAGGATGCTCTCTGGCCCACAAAAGTTTTTGTCTAATTGAAGAACTAAAAATGCTTACGACGATCCATATTGTTGGACAGGCCGCGGTACGTCTGTTCCAGAATATCTGAATATCTCTTCAATACAAAATTTGTCGAAGCTCCTAAATCCTTTGCCTATAAACATAACCTTTGTGATTAACCCCGTAGGCTCCCCCACCTTGGCTCCACTCGATGGTGGGCTTGTGTCAACGCGGCCCCTTACCTGTTCTTCTGTTCCTAGAGTTTTTTTCATCAATGCCGGGAGCACTACGTGTATGACAAGGGATAAGGAAGGATTATCTTTTTAAATTTTAAAAAAAAAACAGTTGTAAATCCAAAAGCCGTGACTGGCCCGCTATTCCACAACAATGCCAATCGGCGATATGTTTGAACAACTCAGCCGGGTGTGCGTAGTGACTGCGGTGGCAACCTTACGAATCATAATGATAGTATTTCACAGAGGTCTTATTCTGGGGGGTGGTCGAAGCTCCTTAATCCTTTGCCTGCAAAAATCTAATGAACTGTCTTCTCTGTTATACGTCTCCGCAGCATTATTGCTAGGTTGAGGTGATTAAAATACGCCTTCTCCATTTTTAACAGTTTTAAGACTTAAGATGGCTTCTGATTGTTAATTAAGGAGGGATTCAATCTTTCCAAGTCGATCCAATAACTCTGTAGGCTCTTGGCTAGTGCACTTAGGTCGGTTGCTGAGTTCTACTACAATTGTCTCCTATAGTACTAACTTCACCTGTACAGGGTGGTGATATGTGCATTCTACTTCAGCTTCCTAGCAAAGTGCATCTTCCTATCGCATCTAGGCGCAGCCGGGCGGATAGAGTGGAAATAGAAGCCGCCGCCGGCGTTTCTATATACTTGTACGCTGATGACAATGAAAATAACCATCATCTTTCCTTGAATACTACCGAGCAATTACATGAACCGATAATTTGATTTCCAGTCTAGCAGTATGTCACGCCCCAAAAACGCATACGCAATGTAATATGGGTTTAGTTACGAATCTAAGGCATAGATTCGTCCCACCTAGTTTTGATGAATGATATAGGGAGTAAAAGTTTGGAGGTCGCCTGAGGGACAATGCCGGCCCGCGATAAGATAAGACGGCCATTTGCCGCCCTACTTAGGAATAGCGTGGGTTTGGCATTCGCCTCATTGGTCACAAGAACCAACCACGGCAAAGGTAATGAAGCAGCTTACATTCGAGTACCTGCGATCGTCAACCCGGATTACGAAGTGCCGGGCTCTGCTAACCAGGTATACAACCAGGCATACAACGACGACGATATATTTGGTACGGGGCGCATGGAACCCCATCTGCGGTTAGCCCCAACTTCGTCGTCTTACCGCCATCCGCCGGGACAGGCGAAGACTCCCACTGCCCATGTGGACACACCTATGCCTGTAAGTGCAACCTGGACTCCTGTGCCAGCTGTTGATCGTCATAGGATGCGTACTACTGCTTTTGAAAGCAAAAGAGGGCGAATCGACTGAAAAGAAGAAACGCAACAAACAGTATCCACAACTTCTTTGCTTAGCCACTCCGCAGAGCTGAGGATGCCGACGCCAAGAGGCGGGGACACAACTCAATGGACGCCTTAGCACCAGCATTTCTCATAGAAGTCCTCGTAATCAGGACGTTCCTGATAGGGCAATTAATTAATTGCGATACACATAGCAATAAGGTACGTCAGCAGGAGATGCTGTGCCGATTGTAAACTATTCAAATCCCGATCAAAGAAGTACTTTAAAGGAAGGCCTTGGGATGGCCATGACTATTATCCTCATTTCAAACTATACGAGGCTTAGTTGCCAAATGCATCCCTAAAACAACTCTCTTTGTAGATACTCTCTTTCGCTCATCCTTTCATACCATCGATTTGCATCAGCCCCTCAGTCTTACCCGACATATCATTCACTCTACACGATGCATACAATAAGCACCCTCCTCTTAGGCTTGGCCGTTTTGTCCAATAAAGTCATCGCGCACACCGGAGGTGCACAGGAAGAGCTCCTGCTGCAGCGCAACTTCCTAGCCACCCAGCAGGTACGCGACATTTCGCACTGTGCTAGCAAGCTAAAGGCCCGTGGCGTAGAGGCCCGTAACGTCGCGAGACGACAGGCAAGTGTGGAAAAAGCACGTGTCAAGCGAAACCTTCACACGAGATCTGTCGACTCCGTCGTTGCAACAGACCACAACGGGACTACCCTTGGCTACACTCCAGAGACCGATCCTTCCGTCCTATTCACTTCCAACAGCTCGTGCCTCCTGGCGCCGGACCTTACCCAAGGCCCCTATTATATCTCCGGCGAGAATATCCGTCGCGATGTCCGGGAAGACCAGAAAGGTGTCGACACTATAATTGAATATCAGATTATCGACGTTAACACGTGCGAGCCTGTACCCGGGGTGTACATTGATCTCTGGCATTGCAACGCTACCGGTGTCTATTCTGGGGTCGTTGAAGATGGAAACGGTGTTGGTTGGAAGGATCAAGGCAATATCAACAAAACTTTTCTCCGCGGCATTCAGGAGACGGATACCGACGGTGTGGCTCAGTTCGAGACAATTTTCGCGGGTCACTACTCCGGACGCGCCACGCACGTTCATATGTTGGTGCACACCAACATAACAGTCGACACGCTGAGCAACACGCTCGTGGGATCTGCGACTCCGGACACAAATGTTAGTGCGCGCCATGTTGGCCAGGGTTACTTCGATGAGGACTTGATTAAACTGATTGACACCACTTATCCTTATTCGACAAACGAACAAGTATTGGTTGACAACGCAGACGATATTATTCTGCCTGAAGCTGTCGCAAATGGCGCCGACCCGATCTTTGAGTATGCGCGTCTAGGCTCTGACGTTACCGATGGTATATTCGCATGGATCTCTATTGGCATCAACATGAGTGAGACTGTTCATGTCGTACCTGCTGTTCACCTGACCTCCGCGGGTGGTGTCAACACCACTGATTTTGGTGAGGACGATTACATTGGCGCCCCTACCAAGTAAACCTCTACATCACCTACTTGGAGGGGGTGGGGAGGCTTGATGATCTTTCTGTGCGCCTGTTTGGTTTCCAGATACCATAAGCAGCTTTACGCAGGCTCAGACTTTCGCCGGCAAGATTTCAAAGTTTTCTTAGTATTAGAATGTTTATATTAGATTCTATATGAAAACACAAGTTAATGCAGCCTTTGAATCCTTTCTTTTTTTTTTACCTATATTCATTTAGGTACATCTGTGACTCTATTGTACTGCCCTATTCGGTTACTGCACTGGTCGCCAGTACTGCAGCCATACATTTCTCGACCATTTGCTACAACGTAGCCATCTGCATGCTCTCTTCTCAATTCAATGCTGTATTCTCGGGAATCGGTGCTTGCAACACTCTTTTATTTCTGAACAGTAGTATGGGCCCGGCCGGAAGCAACGAGTACTGTAGGAGGAGTGAAAAGTAGCTTATCATTCACGTTATCTTGTATCGTACGGGTTGGATTTCTATCGAACCCCCCTTTTCCAGTACTAAGGGGGGTTATTGAACGGCGGCATCTGATCAAGCAAATCAAACCACGTTACTTGTGAGCCCCCTTCTTGACTGTCCCAGAAAAGCTTTAAAAAGCTAATCATCTTATTATGTGGGGCGAAGGTTTGGGGACCCGGTATTGAAGCCATGCATTTGAGGAGCTTTAGTCTAGCATCAGCATCTTTCAGCTCTAACCCCGCGATAAGCAAGGGTGTCATCGTATAGGGAGGGGTGTACCCAATCTGTTGGATGCAATATTCCACACAAATTAGCATATTCGTGGCCTCTTGTAGCCCAGTCCTACTTGGACATCGATACGTATGCAAAAGTATTATAGCAGCGGATTTGTAGATGTTAGCATGGGTAGTCAGTGAGATAATTTCTGCCTCGGCGAGGCCCTCTGTAGGGCAAATAGGCTCCCAAGCCCGGATATCTTCCTCGATTCGGTCAACTAAACTTTGCGGTACCATGATCTTAGCTTTAAAGGCTGCTCCGAGTCGACATGTTTCGTGGAGCAACGGAAGGATGGTTCTGGCGATACCCGTGTATCCGTCAACGTATTCAGATTTATCGAAAGAACACTTTAGTACAGGTAGCCTACGCCGCACCAGGCATTCTATTGTATCCATCCACGCTAGGCACAAGCCGTCGTCCGTTAGGATTAGATCCGGCCAGTCTTTGAGCCTCTCCAGCACGTTTCGGTAGATGATATGAGCAGAACGCCCGGTATACATCAGCTCATAATGTACTAGGCACTTGGCGAGAATAAGTATGTTACCAAACACCTCGGAATTGTGGATGTCAGCAATCCGTAGCGAGTGCATAGCATCACTTATGCGGGCCAAATCTGTATCGTCGTGCACAGGCTCACCCCGCATCATTCTAGCAGTCGCCTTCCACATTGCCACAAAGGGGCGCTGGAGTAGAGCCGGAGCGCTAGCTAGTTGACTGTTGATAGATGCCTGAACGTCAGAGAATTTTGACGATGCGATCGCCAAGGGGCTGGAAATTTCGATTGTTTGAGTCATGGCTTGCAGTAGATCGAATTCGGCCAGAGACAAACTCATGTAAGTACTCCGAATGACAAGCTGCGGCTTTTGTTGAATCCACACCAGTTCGCCCGGTGCTGGTGTCTCTTTATTCCTTCGGCCGCGTCGTTTTTGTGGCTTGAGATAAGTGCAAGCATGGCCAAGGCGATCGCAGCGATCGCACTTGACCTGCCGAGGAATCCGAATGCATTTCGATTTGATAGCATTGCACCTGTCACAGGCAGCCATAAAGCATCAATATACTCTATCCGCCCAAGCCTATCACTGGCTGATAGATACAATCGGGCAGAGAAAAGCTAACAGCGGGTGTGGCTGCGTATGTCGTTGGCGTTTGTATAAAGTGCAAGTTAGAGATAAACGATTCTGTCTTTTTAAAGGTGCCTCCTAGTTATTGAGGTAGTTCGGTATCTAGTTATATACATGCACCCAAAAGACTAGACATTCTAAGAACGGTCGAAAAAATTTGCTTCCGTCACCCGGCTTGGCACTAAATTCAGGGGTAAAAGAGATGAAATCTATACCTGTGCTGCTTGGTACCCTACCGTTAGCATCCTCCATTTTGGCCCAAAAAGTGATTTTCTCGCATACAAAAAATGTCGGTGCACGGTCTTGGCAGAAAAACCTATTTTGAGCAAAAATGGATTCTAGTATTAACTTTTATTTCTTTAATTTCAGACTATTTCATACAAACAACGATAGCAAATCAATTAGGATATTAAGCTGAACCAATCCCCCAACTTTGGAGTCATTTGATCTACTTAAATGTGGATTTTCAAGTCCTAATATGTTTGGGTGACTAGTTGTCATAGGCCCAAGCGAGGTCACATGGCATTGGCGAGCCAGGCGGGGAAACATATATATATCTTTAGTCCTCCTTGGTTTAAGGATCTTTAGAGATCAGTTTGAATAATAACTATTACCTACCTATGTATACCCTACTTATCTATTGCTTGTACGTCACTCTACCCATAATACCTAACCGATAGGAGGTAGCTCGTCGTAAAGTAATTAATAAGATACCAAAATGACATACGAAACTAGAAGCATCATGTAAGAACCTAACCTGCTTAGAATAGACAACTGGATAATCCAGACACATATCATATGACCCTAAGAACAGTATGATAAGCAGAACTTATCGTTAGCCCGTTTAGTCTGTAATCACACGCGAAATCGCGTGTGATTACCTAACTACCACCTGATAAGACCTATCACCTATATCGTAGCTACTAGAGTCAAAATGACCTTAAATCAGGTAGGGAGCACATTTTACATAGTATAGAGACAATAGCAATAGAATAAGAATAGTAGTAGTTATTCAATCTATAGGCTGCCGCGACGGTAGACCTTGTAAGAACCTAACCTGCCCAGACTGAACAATTGGATAATCCAGGATATTGGACATATGTCACGTGACCCCATGACATGCATAAGCGAGTATGAGCAGAGTCGGAGGGTTTCGGACCCAGGAAGCATATAAAGGGAACTTGTTATGGAACTTGGATTCTTTCTTCTCTTTTCCTTCTTATCTTTTTTGTGTCCTTCGTACGAGACCTATAGGATTCAGTCAATATAAGGTTAATGTGCTCCCAAACACCTCTATCCTGCCATTGATCAAACCTGTGTCCTTACAGCTCTCAATCTTGCATAGTTTTTGGTTTGGCGGTAACAAGGGAGTTATCGGAATGTCATTATAAGTCAATCACGAGACCTAGTCACATATATACAGTATCATTAGCGAGAGAGGTACTTATACCTCCCTGCCTCACACTCTCTTTAATCAACATCTATGAATCTATTCTAACCTGATTTGACTTAAGAGTAACCTATTACGTTACTTCACGTAAACCAACAGGAGTCTTTTGCGGCTGGAAAACAATACATAGGACTCTAAAACTTAAAATTTGCATATAAGTGTTGGTACGCGTTTATATCATACAGACCTAGTAATAGCATCATAGGCTTCAATTATAGGGTATACGATATTGTAGTATCAGCTAGATTAGTAGTACCTTCTATCCACTTTATCTCTATAATTTTATGTCTTTCGTATGACTGTCGAAGGTATATAATATCGATCATAAGGCGCTTTTCTTATATTATTCTGTCATAGGCCTAAGCAAGATCATATGGTATTAGCAAGCCAGGCGGGGTAATTGTATATATACACCCTCAGTTCCCTTGATTGAGGAGCTTCAGAGATCAGTTTGAATAACAACTACTACCTACCTCCTATTTCAACGTTCTACATATTCTACCTCCTATAGATTGATTGTATTTGTATCGATAAGTTGTTTTAATACTAAGTGTAAGGACACAGGTTGATCAAAGGTAGGATAGAGGTGTTTGGGAGCACAATAACCTTATATTGATCCGAATACTATAGGTCTCGTACGCGGGACACAAAAATATAAGAAGAAAATGAAAGAAAGAAACCATTTTCCATGTCATGTCCCCTTTATATGCTTCCTGGCTCCTACTCGCTTATGCCTTTTGCCCAATAATGACGTGATAGTTATCCTGGATCATCCCATTGTCCAATCTGGGTAAGTTAGGTTCTTATATCTTTGATTTGCCTGTGTCCTTACATTTAGGTAACATTCACAAGATGATTCCTCTAAGTGAGTGTAATAAAGGTCTTAGAGTAAATACCCCTATTATGCATCGATTCGACCTCCATAGTAATACAAATATAGTGTTTGCATCCAAGCGCAAACACAAGAACATACAAGCGGTGTAACGATATTCCAAATATATGCACATATAGGTGGTGTAGCGATATACCTACACATGCATGTGGTGTAAGGATGTTACATCACGTTGCGGTGGTTACCCGACATGATCAAAGACACAGGGAGGACATTTACTATTAGAGAAGGTGATGAATAGTGGTATCCATATGGAAAATGTGGTTGGGACTATGATTCTCTTGGCTGAAGAAGCCTTGAAACCAGGGAGTGGCAAAGTGGCCTGGGGAGAAGAGGTGTATTATCAAGCCTTAACGAAGCCTCATCATACACGGAAAAGCCGCCCTAGGCTAGAGGGACGACTGTATTCGACGAATGCATAAAATCAGACTTTGTATCAATAGAAGTTGCGTTGTTTGTCACATGAACAGAACGTGATAAAGCTAAGAGAACACGAAGGTAGGATAGAGGTGTTTGGGAGTGTAATAACCTTATATTGATCCGAATCCTATAGGTCTAGTACGAAGGACACAAAAACCATAAGAAGAAATAGAAGAAAAGAAACCAAATTGTTGGGACTTCCCGATAATCCATTGGCTCTATGGCTATACCGATATACTTACTAGGATCTTTCCCGATCCATACGGTTCTACTGAAGACAAAAGCAACTATCTTTCGGAAGGTTCTCCGGCCTGAATAGGACAAAAGCAAGGAAACAAGAGGTCCGTACGTAGATAAGGGGGTAATTAGGGGTAGGGAAAGAGGGGGTAACCTATATGTATTTAAGTAGTATAGATGCCTGTATCTAGAAGGGTAGACATCACAGACAATAGCTACAATACACTTGGATTACCTTCAATTGAAAGGGTGACCTAAGCGTGTGGTACGTCTATCGTCTCAATGATAGTATAGTGCAGTGAGGCTATTCGATAATCCTGTTTCCGTCCGACGAACCAAGCTGCAAGAAAAGGACAATGCGTTTGAGAAGTACATAAATATTTTATATGTTACATAACTGCTCGAGCTTCTCGAATCTCGATCAGATTGTTATCATTTGCGACCAGAGTTCCCGCACAGAGAATCTCTGATGGATTTCTACGCTGGCACTTCGCACCGTACTCCATAGAGCCTCACCTAACAAGCAAGGGTCTTATGATCGTCCACTTGAGAGCACGATACCAGCAGGTGTGATAGGGCTGCATTGGCTGCATATGGCTTAGAAAATATTCCGCAACACTTTTACAAACTTAAATGCACCGAATTGAGGCTCAAGTTCAACGGAATACCACCACTCAGAGATCACTGCTAGCCGCGTGACCAAATTTATGAGCGAAACAACTTTTTATAAGCCGATTGATTGGTGAACAGCAAGGCCAAGAGTAACAGTGAAAACTTTCCCCGCATCTTTACATTCTATCATGTGAAGTGGCGCTATGTAGCATAGGCTCGCATCGTTCTCATTCATAGGATTTATGCATATCCAACCAAAAGAGCCAGGGTTGCCCACCATCGCAAGAACTGCATTGCGGGAGCAACACCACTTGCCTGGCCCACAGTACTGCTCGATGATGACGAAGAACTGCTCGGGTCACCATCTGTGTCGTAGTTACGGTCGATGTAGCGGTAGTTGCGGTTGGGCCAGTGAGAGTCCCTGTTGCACTGAGGTCCTTCAACGGCGACATGGCCTATTGATACACTAGTTAACAACTCGATACTTAAGTGAGGCCAAGAGCAAGAAATAAAATACGCACCTTTTCGAGCACATACATCAGCCCATTGTTTGTTCTGTTTCCGTTTATCAGCCCAATGCAAATAGAAATTGCCAAATAAGAAAGGAAGCTTTGTTTCATACATGACATTAGCGTGCATCAATTTCGCATCGTTGAAGTAGATGCCTCCATCTTTCAATGTAACTCGGATCTTTGCATTGCTCATAGTGGTAAAAGTCTGACGATTTTGCAAGAAATTCGAGTAGAGTGGTTGCGCCACGTTGTGGAACAAGATTGCGTTGCTGAGCGTAGAGACATTGTCTTTCACATCCGGGCTCCCTGCTTGGAGAAATGCTTTATCTTTGGGACCAAGACAGGTGATGTTGTTGAAGTTATCCGTCGTTGAAGCCAACCCGGTGAAATTGAGAGCAGCGTCCATAGTTAAGAGGCCCCATGCCCGGATCGTTTTGATACAAGCTCTAGGGAGCGTGAGGAACCTGTTTTCATGGTTAGTTTGAGGTTTCGAGATTTTCGAAAGTTAAACGGTTTAAAGGCATTGCTGTGCTGAGGATTACATACCCATCTATTATCTGAAACCTCCCCCCATCCCACGTTCCGTCTATAGCAGTCATGTTCGCTTTTTGTCCACGACCTGATTTCACAACCGTGCCAGCTGAGCTCAATTGCCTCTTCAACAGACTCGGGTCACTGGTATTGGGCATGATGAAGACAACTTGGCCATCATGATTTCCATTGCTTGCTCCCACAGAAGACAATGTCGCCCCTGCAGTTCTATTGTTGTACTGTGGTCCTACAAGATCAGTCGGGATCGTGATTCCTTGTAAACTAGTGAAATTATCCGATTGAAAAAGACCACTCAGAATATGATATTGGAGAAGGGGCGTCAAATCATCCGTGGAAACTGCTGAGATGGGCATCCCGTTAATTTTCTCATATTTTACGAAAGCGGTGTTATCTGGAACTAGTATAGTTTGAGGTGATGTAGCTGAGGCCGATAATAGGCTCGACGTGAGAGCTGAGTAATTTGTGAGAAGACTGGTAAAATTCGAGAGCTGCGGGTATGCCCCAATTGCATCGAGCAAGGATTGTGCTTGGACTACCATAGCCAAGTATGAAATCGAAATAAGCTTCATGATTGCGGTAGAGAAAGGTATATTTCCTAAGTTCATGGACTGCCAACTCTAATGTAGGTCTGCTGTGTTGGTTGAGGGCGGGGTGTAGGAGAAATATAAGCTACCGTCTGGACCTAGCCTCACTTGTAAGATCAGCTTTGTTTCGTAGCATGTATATGTAGCTATCGACATGCATGTCCAATGTGCAAAATACAAGCAAAGCTTCCACATTACATATGGCTATACTTAATTCGGCGCTTCCGTACATGCATTGCCACGAATGATCCATGGTTGGAGATAAGTTTACAGTTCCAGTCGAAAAGGAAAGTTGTGACCAGTCATGGTCGTTTGAAAGCGAAGGTAACTTTTGTGGCGGCCAAAAGGTGTGTGTACTAATCCTTCCCCTCGTGGCAAATGCTCTATGGACTTACTCTTCCGAGAAATGTTTTGGGCCATTCAGATACAAGTCTAAGATTAACAGTGAGCAGGGTTCAGCTAATCCTCCCGAGCAGAGTACATATCTTTGGGCAAGCCCATGAAAAGCAAATTGAAAGCCGTTCGACAACGTCATCCATCCACCCTCTCGCACCGTTGTCAACTGAATAACTTTTCCCTTCATAAGATGCATCTTCCAATATTCGCCACTTGCAAACTTGTATTCTTAACCGCTGTCATTCATGGTCGCACTACTACTGCCTTGCTCTTTGAGCCGATTCGGACTCAGGCAGGACTCGTAGCCTCATGTGCGGCGATCGGAAGTGAATCAACCGATTCTCCCAAATCATTATACCAGGAACTGAAGCCCAGATAAGTTGGAGGACAGAATGCAATATGCGGATGGATAGACGGAAATTCAGGTATATCAACCACCCTTGTGAAAATCAATGCTTTCTTTATCAGCTTTAACTCGCTCCGGACTGATACACTTGTGCGACCGCAATTTCAAAGGATAGCCTCAACTGTACTGACTTTACTATTCTACAGGATCTGCGGTCAGTTGTGGTAGCAGCTTCTATTGTGCGACCGAGAAGTCATTGTGGGCTGTTGCCAGACTTCAAGCTGCGTCGGTATTGCGACGACCTGCTACGATATTTTGGGAGCATTATGCGATTCTGCCTGCCAACAGGACTTAGGCGATCTAATATGGTTAGCTTTCGTGTAAAATTGCAGCATCTCGAGTCTAACAGTCATATAGTTCCTCAGATTTGCCATACTGCGCTACCTATAACTATCCAGGTGGATCTGTCGGATATGGTTGTGTTGTCGCTACAGGGTATACAAAATCAGTTCTACTTGCTTATACCACCGGTCCTGGGTCACTTTTGACATCCTCAGTATCATCCAGCTCTTCTTCATCTCCAGCTCTCACTGCATCTACCACCGTCTCTACGAGCCTACCGATATCTCCAGCGCAAAAACAAGGAATTTCAGGAGGGGCGATTGCAGGTATTGTCATTGGTAGTGTTGCTGCAATCGCATCGATTGGGATCTTGGTCTGGTGGTTGATGCGGTCACGAAAGCAAGAAACGCAAAGAGAATATTCTCCAGATCCTCTGCAGGATATGCACGAAAATCAGCATCAAACCCAGAGACAGCTTGCGCACACAGCAACATGTCCGGGTCCACCGAAGGATATGCTCCCATGTACAAGCCGTATGTCACACCAACCAGCGGTTCTCCTCCAGCAAGCAATACAGTATTTGATATATCGGATCGATCATCGCCGCACAACTCATACGGCCTGGATTCTAGCAGTGCAGGCCCCTTCACTATTCATCTTGGTTATAACGGTCCGACAATGGCGGAGATGCCAGTTACTCATCAGCAAGATCCTAATAGGAATAGCCAACAATGAGATGTTGGAGGTTGATTGGTGGATTTGGGAAGCGGTATCAGCAATTCTTGGCAGATGCGACTTTGTCGTATCTCCCCCAGCCCTTGAGCAAAGAAAAGATTGGATACCCCATTGATTTATATTATATCCTTATGCTCAGGCTGTTTAATAATGGTAACTATTGACAGGTCAGAATAGGCAGTGTTCGCTATTGGATCGATAACTATCTCATCTGGCTTGTCTATTCTTAAGTTCGATCTACCAAATAAGTGGCTTTAAAAAAGCAGTTACCTTACAATCTCCTCAAACGATACCTCACTACGGTCATAAATTAGTTGGATAATAAATCACATGTTTTTTGCAGTTACGTTTAAGCTTGTTTTGATACTTGCTTGAGTGCTAGAGAGTGGGTTTCTCTTGGTTGAATCTTTTCTTTGGTATTTGATGGTTTATGCTTCTACCTCTTGGCATCTTTCCTATACCCTTTAGCTATCTTGCTTATTGCCGGTCTCCGGTATTGTTTGTGTTTGGGCTCCTGACTATTATTGTATGTCAGGATCTACGTGGTCTGGTTTGTATCTTAGCGTCGTATGCAAACCCAGCTTATGAACCATGGCGCGGACACCTCTACAGTGAAAGGAATGAACCTACCCCTAGTATTTCGCGTTAGTTGACCATAATAAGTTGACCGTAATAAGTGTTTTTCCACCGATCCGCCAGATACCCCTATCCCCGCCTGAACCGTGAAGGAAGCGGCTCTCAGGGCGGCGATAAGCGAGGCCTTCGTCTACCTCCCGGAGTAGGGGGTACTCCTGTATATGCTCTATGATTAATACCTCTAGTCACGGCCAGACGTCTAGGTTTCGTACCTTCGGCAGTAATTACATAGCTTACGTGCTACCTAGCTTAAAAGCCTAGGGGAGCTCTTTGCTATCGATAGCCTTGTCGCCCCCAAGAGTGTACAAATCTGTCAGGTGTCACAGGTAGAGTGACGTACAAGCAATAGATAAGTAGGGTATACGTAGGTGGGTAGTAGTTGTTATTCAAACTGATCTTTGAAGCTCTTAAATCAAGGGGGCTGAAGAAATATATATGTAATTCCCTCGCCTGGCTCGCTAATGCTATATGAACTCGCTTGGGCCTATGACAGGTATATAGAGTTGGAATATCGCTATACTACTTGCTTGTTCCCGTGTTTGCGCTCAGGCGCAAACACTATATATGACTATATTACTACGGAGGTCGAATCGATACCTAGAAGGGGCATTTAGAAGACCTCCACCACACTCACTTAGAAGAATCATCTATATTTTTATCTTACCATTTTGACCTATCTATTACAGCTATTGAAATAAGAGGTATATAGGTCAACCAACAATACCGTAGTTAGAAGATATTAACGTTAGGTTAGATTCTTACTTATTACCTCACGTACAAGTGGCAAATCGATGTTCTAATAATTAATGTTTTGATTTAAATTGAGATATAAATGTATCTGTTGGTTGATCTATATACCTCTTATTTCAACTGTAGCTATAATAGACAGGTCAAAATGGTGAGGTAAAACATAGATGATCCTTATAAGTGAGCGTTATGGAGGTCGTATAAGTACCCCATAGGGTATTGATCCAACCTCCCTGCGATATGTAGTATTGTACATGTGATTGCCTCCTTGCACGTACATGTACATACGTATGGTACGTCGATATTACAAATATATGTATATGTAGGGGTATTGTGATATACCCTTACATATCTACCGTATGACAATGCTGTGATCACGTGTAGGTGATATAACGATGTTCCAACAGTATCTGTTCCTATTGTAAATAGCTAGTTATGTAGAATGCTAAAAATGAAGTCATAATCTATAAACTACAAAATTGTATCGAACCCCTTATTTTAACAACATTAACTTCATGTTCCTGATCTCTAATTTAGAAAGACTTATAGTCTTAGCCAATGCACCAAAATAGTACATAATACTGCTTGAATTTCCTTATGGTAGTGCTAGTATCGCGATAGAGAATACTTAAACTTGAGAGACTTCAATAGTTTTTCGAATACCGTTTTCATAATCCGTATGGCGGGTAGGAAGAACAAAGTCATCGCTCTCTCCATCTGTTGACTTCTGCTCACTGAAATCCCACCCTCTTCCGTCCTTCAAAGCGGTTATACTTCCTGTTCTGCTCAAGTTCCCCATTCGGTCAGGGCTGTTGGCATTATTGTGGCCTGACGGGCCTATTCCAACCACGGTTGTGATACCGTTTTGACCGCCAACATCATCACGTAGTTGAATTTCACCGTCGTGATTATGGCTTGTCTTGCGGTGGTAGCGGGAACGAAGGCCGTATTTATTCCAATGGCTCGTAGACTTCTCTCCAGATTCGTCGCCCAGGGAGCTGGATTTGATAACTTTACGCAACAGCGGACGAAGTGTTGCAAATGAGGAAGTCGCTATTCCGAGGCCTGTTTCGCAAGTTGACCATGTGGCTACGTCTATCGTCGCATATAGAAAATTGGCTGTGTCATTGAGACCCTTGATATATGGTATACGAACGATTGTTGCTGTAGAAGCACTAGATTAAATCGAATTAGGGATAGGAAAAAAAGTACATGGAAGCAACAGCAACCATATAGTGAGACAGAAGCAGTTCGGACCGCATAGAAAGACTTACATGGCACCAAAAGCAAGAATTAATGCAACACTTATCTTGGTCTTCCTGTTCATTTGCAGATTCCAAACCATAAAGATAGGCACAATGCTGAAAATCCAATCCCCTACGCAACTGACAGCTGAGTATGCATAAAACGAAGCAACGGTAATGTTTGAGGAGATGCAATGTCCTTCGCTGCCTCGAAATTGATTCCAGAAATGTGATATTGGCCAGCATTGGAAGATGAACAGCATCAGAAAATAAAGACTATAAACTTCGACAATAGCTACAGACGTGTATAGAATTATTCTGTGGGTACGATCTACGGCGATTCGCAGCAAGAAAACACCAATGCTGAATTTAAGGGCCATATTCGTCATGACGTAGACAGGTTCGCATGCCCACCACCACTATACAACAGTCAGTTGAAGCACAGTAAATAGGGCGAATAAATAATACTTTCATGCCGATAGGGTAATCTGCTGTAGATATTAAGTCGCTCCGGCGACCAGTGCCATGTGCAATCCCACTGAAAGCAAATGAACAAAATATTAGGAAAAGTATCTGTTGAAAATAGTCAGAATTCTAAGAGAAAGCCAGTTTCTATTCAATGAATACTATACCAGTGATATAACAGCAAATATGTCATCAGTCCCAAAGGACTTGACCAGTACGACTCTACAATAACATCGCAACGAGACGGCTATCACACACAAGGGCAAGAATACGCCCAGGACCGCCTCAAACTCGGGCGCTCGATTACCTGCTGTCATGATTGCACTCCAGTTCAGGCTGGTATCAAGGAAGGATCGTATGGAAGAAATTCGTTAATGACAGACTGTTCATAGAAATCAAGGAGCGCACAAGTAGATAATTATACTACAATCTAGACTGGATCGCAGATGCTCCTTTCATGAGCCGTCATACGGGAATTATTCGGGAATACCCAATTAAATCAGGAACTAAGTCTGCCACAAATGAAACAGCGTTATAGCAACTCAGAAACACTAGACAGTTGCGCGGCTAGAACATTCGCATAGTCTTCCGCCAGCGCAGGACCTGTAGGGCAGTGGGTTTTTCCCTTTAGAGGCGGCAAGTAAATTTGCATCTAAAATTTGGTGGTTCTAAGAGCACTTCTAGTCGCTGACGAATCTATAACAAAGTGTCATAGGAGCTATTTAAGGGTGCGGCGAAGAAACAGCTTAACTAAATGCAACCACAATCTTTCGCTTTAGGGTTAGAAGGAGGCTTGAGCAAGCCGTGTCTCTGCCGCTAAGTCATTAAGCAAGCTGATGCAGGTAAAAAAAAAACAACGTCTTTTGTAATGAACAAGAGGGTCAATAAATTATGGGGCAGGTCTGTGAGCCAATGAATCATTTATAAGCCTCATTTCTTTGCTCGTAGTACAGTAAGTGTCTTTCGTTCCTGTGCACGGCCAGCGATGATTCTGCGCCACCTTTCGTGGTAGTACCGATTATTACGTCGATCATCTGTCGATCATCAGTCGATCAACGTACTGACTTGATTCCACTGTTCCTAATGTTGGAGTGCAACCAATAGAGAAAGGCTTATGCTATGCTATGCTATACAATACCAACTACTTCCGTTCTATAAAGCAAATCCCAGCCGATAAGAAGACGTAAGTGTTTAGCGTAGTTGCTAAATAGTGGAAGGCCAACTTTGCACGATCGTATGAGGCGTTGTCCTGACTTGTATCTAAATAGTGCTACAGCTATTAACTCATGATTATTGAACAGATCCAAGGGAGTTTTGATTGTTTGGAAGTATTCTAGACTCGTTTCTCTCGTGCTTTAGCAGATGTCATCCAGGTACCCGTACACGCACATACACGGCCCGAAGTAGCACAACACCACAAAACTGGACTCGCCCAACGCGTACGGTAGGGAGGGGCTAAATGACGGTTCTAGGGGCTTACGTGCCGCTTATTTCATAAATCTCTGGCGAAACTAATCCAAGGAGAGATTCTTTGGGGAACGAGTACTTGGGAATATTTGCCCGACAGTCGGGTCAATTCGCATTGTGGGTCGCTCCTCATTCACGGCATAGTAAAGAACCAACTGATGGTGCGTATTGCGCATACGAGCGCAAGAAAATCCAAGCACACCCGGTTGAAATGAATGCAATGCCCGGAACCAGTCAAAAATATGTGCGAGTCATGCTGGACGAATTTCCATTTTAGCGCGATTAATGTCAGCTTTAGTGTTTCCTGTTTGGAGTTAATGCAAGAAGCGAGAATTCACCAACACCTCGAGATGCGCCGTGCCTTCCATAATACCAGGTAAGATTGGTCGTTTTCTCCTCCCTTCCCCATATTTTCCTTTGGCCGACGAGTGTCTTGGCGATAACCAACGAGATAAGGTCTGCAGCGTCATTACCCCTTGTTTTCTATAGAATGCCGGCGAGCCAACCATTCGTGGGGTTTAATAGAGCATAGGCATCTAACTTCATTGACCATTATTGTCTCTAGAA
Source organism: Coleophoma eucalyptorum (assembly GCA_026120035.1). Lineage (NCBI taxonomy): Eukaryota > Fungi > Ascomycota > Leotiomycetes > Helotiales > Dermateaceae > Coleophoma > Coleophoma eucalyptorum. The sequence continues at coordinate 2,666 of JALRME010000080.1, read as the reverse complement.
TGCCGGTCAAGGAGGTCTTGGAAAATTCAATGAAGTATCGCAGATTCCTACTATCTGAAAAACTGCACAATTCAAGATAAGAGCTCAAATAATCTGATACGTCATTAGGTTATAGCAAGAGAAAGTCAAGGCTATGTTGGTGAAAAGTACTTGATAAATCTCAAGTGGAAGTAAATAGTGTAGAATTGACCTCTAGGATGGCACTTTGAGACTAGACTCGGAAGGCTAATCCTGCGGAGTTTCCTCTTGCCTTCGCCCAGAAGGATTTGAGTGAGGATATCAGACGAACGCGAAAAGTATTACAAGACTTCAATATCTTTATGCAAAATTTCCCTGAAAGAGCCACATCATTTCTAGAGGATCTCCCGGTCACCAAGGACCGAAACTCGTACTGGAAGGTTGTGGATGACCGGGTGGTTCTATCACGGGTGGGCTCAGTCCTGAAGCCTAATGACAAATTCTTCTTCTATATCTTTCCTATATCAAATGATCATATTGACAAAATCAACATGATCTTATTGGATGAAGCATGGTCGACTTCTTTGTTCTATTCAAGAGCAGATGTAGTATACAAAAGACTCTTGAACACTATCTCGGCCTTGGCCCTCTTAACTCTGGCCACGGACTCAAACTCATATTCTCAGGAACGGAAAGCCTACGTGCCTGATTATGCCTTATTTTAATTCAAATGATTGGTCACTTCTTCAATCGAAGTGATTGGCTATGTTTTGTGGCTTAATAGCATGGCTAATTCTAGAGCAAGACACCCACAATCACTGGGATTGCACGGCATTTTCTAGAGTCGCAAGATATGTAATATCTATATATTCCAATATCAACACCAGCATCATTCTTGTAGTGCTAAGGTGTAAGTTATTTCAAGTAAAGTAAATGGACCGTCTCGAAACTCTTCAAAAAACACCTCAGTGAGTTTTCTATACAGGCCATATATACCTACTATTATCACGCCTTTAATAAGGATAGTTACTGCCATGTAAGAGCCATTTCGTTCTTCTATACTGCAGATTTTAAAAACTTGGACTAGGATACCGAACAGGAAAGTCGAGAGTACACTAGGGAAAGGCTCGTATGAAATAGGACCATTGACTGAAGCCTAGGACCATGATGGCACGCCTTCAACTAATACGTCACGGAAGGGCAGTTTGACCTTCGAAGCGGTCTTGTTGAAACAAGTGACGAAAGAATCAACTTTTCGTCATCCTAACCCATATTGTATCTTACAAGCGAGTGCACCATATATGCAAGTACACTACTTTCTACTACCCTACAACCTTTGAACTAATTTGATAATACCAATACTAAGAATCTGCTATAACTACATCTGAAATAGCTAAATCAGATAATTCGGTAGCTTCTTGATAGATACGTGTATTATAGCCAGGTTTACCACAAACACTATAGCACCGTACCTTCGTAGGAGCCCCTCTTGTTCGATAGCTATTCTGACGTGTTTCTTGGGCTACTTGCTTATTAATAGCCTTCTGATCTAATAGATCCTTTCTATCTTGTATAGTAAGGGATCCTCTAAGCTGTACACGTGTTGTTTTAGCCCTCTGGCGCTTGCTAAAGTCCTTATTTGCTCTACGTAGTAAAGAGATCTCGCTACGAAAAAGTACTATTACCTTTGCTCCCTTCGTAAATTAGTCTATCGTATCTAATATAAGTGTTAGAGATATTTTAATGCTTAGAAATTGGAGTCTCAATAAGACTAGTCTATGAATCTTCTTTAATAGGGTTCTATAATACCCTAGAAACCTAAGGATTGGTAGTATTTATAGGGCAGGTAGTCGATATCGGAGTCCGTAACTATATATCAAGCTTCGATAGGACTCTCTCTAGATCGTATAATAAAAATCTAGTACCTAAAAAATCGCCTTATATATGATTTTCTGATATAGAACTAGAAGATACCGGCCTTGGTATAGCTCCAAGTTCGTCGCGATAGCAGCTACTCTTGCATCACCTAGCCACGAGAGTCCAACACTATGAGGACTCTATACTTTTACTTCTCCCTTAGAACGCCTCGAGGTGAATATACCACTGGAGTTGCCTTCTGAATCAATCTAAGCTGTAATTGTAAGTGTTGAGTGATAGAATACCTCGTGCATCTTTGTAGCTTCCATTTTCCGGTCTGCTCTAGAATTCTGGATGATATATAGTGTATCTATCCAGAGGTACCTGAACACGAGGTGCTTCGTGAGGCTAATTGTATCCTGGATTGTATAAGGAAGTACTATGAAAGGAAATTTCTTTTTAAAATGTGATATTTTTCCAGGAGTTTAGTAACCGGTTTGGGTTCCCAATAGTAACTTAAGATGTAATATACACTAGTCTACCCGTTGGTAGTCTTAACAATATACGGGTTTTGGTTAATGTCATATGTGTGACCAACATTAATAACTCGTGTAGGAAGACGTAGTATTTCGTTATTTAGTTCGTATTTTTTGTGGTTCTTAAGATATCGAATCAGCTAGTAAGCAGGTAATAATTATATATATTTTGATCCTTTGCTATTGTTGGAATATCGATATATCTACCACCTGCAAGCGAGGTAACATCGTTATACCTCATGTAGGTATTGGTATATCGCTACGCCACCTATAGGTGTATAGAGTTGGAATATCGCTATACTACTTGCTTGTTCC